>RJWJ010013709.1:0-39371 GCA_004363605.1 Indri indri | reverse complement strand
ATATAACATTGAAGAGACATTCTGGAGGGAATAAGGGAAACTACAAGTAATACCCAATAGGAAGGAGTGCTCTTTGCAAAAGTACTTCCCATTAGTTCAAAAAGGACTTCGGAATCCTATATGAAGAGGAAGGAGAGCCTAGGGGTTCCCAGTGGGTCAAAGGACTTCTACTATAGTGGTGAACCAGAAGCCATTCTCTTTATAAGCTGTGTAACAGACTGTCAGGTCAGCCATACCTAGGTTTAGGTCCTGTCTCTACTACTAATTATCTTTGTGGCA
This sequence comes from Indri indri, assembly GCA_004363605.1. Lineage (NCBI taxonomy): Eukaryota > Metazoa > Chordata > Mammalia > Primates > Indriidae > Indri > Indri indri. Next base: position 39,092 of record RJWJ010013709.1, on the reverse strand, counting down.
AGTGATTTCCACTCCCCGTGTGTTATTTCCCTCACCATAAATGGAAATGCTATTGGTCGTTTCCACCTTATTGTTGGTAAGAAATTTAAATAAGATAATGATGGTAAAGCACTTTGCCTAATATATGACACTTGGTAATAACTCAGTAAATATTAGCTATTAAGTAATGGTAAGATTAGGGACAAATTCTGTCTCTTTGTAACTGTAAAGCCGAGACAGTCCCCATTATCTTTCCTGAATCTTAGTACACGAGACACCCAGACACAAATCAACAGTGTCCCCAAAGGCCTCCACGTAAGGAGTCTGTTTCAAGCAATAACCCAAGAGATGTAAATGGAAGGACCTGACTATTCTCTGTGCTCCCATTTCCAAAGGTTAGGGGACATGCCGAAGACATGCTATTCTCCATTGATGATACATGAATTTTTCCACATCTGCCTTGTAATTCTGCATACCTCTTTGGAAGTAATGGATTCACCAGACTTAGAAAAAGGACATTGAAATAGGAAGAATCTCGGTCGTCCTGCGTTGCCAAGTAGCCACATGACCTGAGGCAGGGGATGTAAAGTCTGACCTGTTTGTTTTCCTTCCTGGGAAAGAATGGACCTTAATTAGATCAATTGGAAGGTCCCTGGGACATTGAGTATGGGATTCTAAACTCTGTTTCCTGACATTTACTCTGGATTTACCTGACCAGAGCTTTACACTGAATATGGGAAAGATCACTTTTGAGGTATTCTTGGATTTAGTCATGTAGCACAAAGTTACTGAGCATTTACCAAATGGCAGACACTGTTTCAGTCACTGGGGATACAATACTAAAGAAAACAGGCAAAATTTCATGCTTTAATGGAGTTTACATCTTAGTTGGCTTGATATATAAGTTATATGTTCATCTTTTCTATAACATTCCTAATATCACCTATTAGGAGTTAAATGGTGGCTTTCTAGAGAGTGTAGTGGCAAGCTAAGTATTTTGTTACACTTTATTAAATAACGGAATTTCAGTTCCTGTGGAAAAATTTACTGAGGAAACTGTTGTCTTTCCTCCAGTCAAATAACACTTTTTTCTTTCTTTTTTTTTTTTTTTATCCCACGCTTAAAATTTTCTTGAAAGCCGTCAAGGTTCCACTGGCAGAATTTTGAAGGCCCTTTAGGTTTTCAATGTCTTTCCAGTCTCTGCACATCTCCAAGTCCCTAAATCATTCCCTCTGGTTTTTAGGTAGTTTTATTATGGCAACACCCTACTTCTCAGTCTGAAATATGTTCTGGTTACTTAATGCTGTGTAAAAAATTACTTTCAATTTAGGATATTAAAAAACCCATGTATGTGTTCATGGATTCCCTGAGTCAGAAATTTAGACAAGGCACAGAAGGGGATGGCTTGTCTCCCCTCCATGTTGTCTAATCTTAGCCAGAAGATTCATTTCGAGGGCCAGAATCATCTGAAGGCTTGTTGGCTAACATGTAGTTTGGTAGATAAATATCGTTGACTGGGGCATTTATTCTCTTCGTGATCTTCTCCATGTGATCCTTTTGTGTGCTGAGCGTGGGCCTCCTCACAGCATGGGGCTCGGTTTCTTAGGGTGAGCAACCCAAAAAAAGAGAGCCAGGTGGAAGCTGTATTCTTTTATTTATTCATTTTTAATTTTTTATTTCAGCATATTCCCAGCCCCAGAAGTTATATGGTATCACTTCATCCTACTCTATTGGTTAGAAAAATCACAAGCCTTTCCTGGTTTGAGGAGAGGGGAAATAGACTACAACTCTTGATGGGGAGTTGCAGGGTTCTGGAGGGACACGTGGAACTGGAAATTACAATCTGCCGCACTACCTTTTATAAACATTATTTAAACATTCCTGATTTTTAAGCATTAAACTGATATGTACATATGGCAAAAATGAAAAGAAGACCAAAAGGTAACTGAAAATTAAAAGACCATTGGCTTTTTCCTAACCACAAATATGCATTCCTGTTGAACTATTAATATTAAATAGTGACTAAATTTAATCATTATTAACTTCATTGTCTAATCTTTCAAAAATATTCTGAGCATATGCCAACATATAATTTTATTCTGTTGAGTCTCTCTACATACAAGCTATAAAATCCTTTCTCATTTATCCATACTGCTAGGGTTAAAAATCAGAGTGCTAAAACTTTATGGAGTTTTTCTCTCGAAAGATTTTATAAGTCTTTTTCCTCAACACATCTGCTATAGGTATGGCTTGCTTAAGCTAAAATATATATCTGTCCTTGCAACCACACACTGATGATGACAGGAGGTAGAACAGAGGCTGGCCATATCCTGGGGTGGTAGGGTGGCCATTTAGGAGAACAATTGTCCCTTGGCATTCAAAAGTGGCTTATGTTTAATGTCCTTGAGAGTTTGGTAGGGCAGAGAACAAACTCAAGGGGGGATTTTTGCTTAAGCACAATAATCTCAGGGCATCTAAGACTTAATGACTAAGGGATGAAGGGGGAATGAGTTGTGGGTTTCTAATATATGCCACGTAGGCCCCTAAGTTAGGATTTTAGAGACTTTTGTCTGGTCTTGGTGTTCCTACCGGGACCCTTTGTGACCTTGAGCAAGTCACCTTTCCTTCTCTGACACTGGATTTCTTCATTTATAACATGAAGAGGTTGAACTTAAACTTTTTTATTCAATGTATGGTCTACGAAATAGCAACATCCGCATCATGTGGAAGCTTGTTAGAATCTTTCTTTTTCTTTTTTATTTCAGCGCATTATGGGGGTACAAATGTTTAGGTTACATGTAGTGCCCTTGCCCTACCTGAGTCCGAGCTTCAGTTATGTCCATCCCCCAGACGGTGTGCATTGCACTCATTACGTGTGTATATACCTGTGCCCTCCTCTCCCCTCCCCTCCCATCTGCCCAGTACTGATGAATGTTATTGCTTTATGTGCACTTAGGCGTTGATCAGTTAAAATCAGTTTGATGGTGAGCACATGTAGTGCTTATTTTTCCATTCTTGGGATACTTCACTTAGCAGAGTAGGTTCCATCTCTATCCAGGATAATACAAGAGGTGCTAGATCACCATTGTTTTTTGTGGCCGAATAGTACTCCGTGGTATCCATCTTGAACCTCTCTCCAGACCCAGGGCATCAGATTCTTAATTTTAACAAAATCTTCTCGTGGTTCACATTAAAGTTCAAAAATCACTGCACTAAATAATCTCCAAGGTCCCTTTTTATTCTAATATTTTAGGACTAAAAAGACTTAAAGGAGAAGAATAAGGAGAAAAAAACAGCAACCATGATATTGATATTTTATTTTCTATGCAGCGTATAGCCCACATTTGTGATACAGATTGCAATCTTCTCTGCTAATAAAGTGAAAGTATTTTCTGTTTTGCTAGTTGAAAATTAGGGAGGCAAATGTGCCAAAGGATACAAGGTTGCCTGTTGTGTTTAGTAATCCCATAGCCCCGTTGCAGTTTCCAGCCATATCCTTTTCTGATTCACTGGCTCTTGTTAGTTTCTCAAGGTAGCTTTCAAGAATTCTGTTAGACCTTAAAGAGATACAATTACAAGTACCATTTGACCCAGCAATCCCATTACTGGGCATCTACCCAAAAGATCAAAGGATACTCTATAAGAAAGACACCTGCACCTGAATGTTTATAGCAGCACAATTCACCATTGCAAAGATGTGGAAACAACCCAAGTGTCCATCAATACATGAGTGGATTAATAAAATGTGGTATATATATACCATGGAGTACTATTCAGCTTTAAGAAACAATGGTGATATAGCACCTCTTGTACACTCCTGGATAGAGCTGGAACGCATTCTACTAAGTGAAGTATCCCAACAATGGAAAAACAAGCACCACATGTACTCACCATCAAATTGCTATTAACTGATCAATGCGTAAGTGTACATATAAGAATAACGTCTATTGGATGTCGGGCAGGGGGGAGGGGGAGGAGGGGACGGGTATATGTACACACAAAGAGTGCAACGCACACCATCCGAGAGATGGATATGCTTGAAACTCGGACTTGGTGGGGGAGAGGGGGTAAGAGCAACATACATAACCTAAACATCTGTACCCCCATAATGTGCTGAAATAATAATAAAAAAAAAAGAATTAAAAACAAGCTAGGAAAAGTAAAGTGACTTACCAAAGGGCATGGTGCAAGACACCGTAGAAAGTACCGGTAGTGGATGACAAGCACTATTACAGAAAAAGCCCCCACATATGTAAAAGATTTAGTTAAATGAAGCCTAGAACAGTAAGTGGTATGAATAAATAAGGGAAAGGGAGTTACTCTATCCCTTTTTTGAAAACACTTCTCCCTTCCTTACTGCAGCCCAGTTCATGGACATAATAGGGGCCTATTACTGGTGAGTTTATTCTTTCTTTAATCTTTCCAGCATTCATTGGACACCTGCTAGGTCTCAGGCATTGTGCTATGAAAAAGGACAGGAATTTTTTTAAAAAATTTAACAGTTTTATCAAGATATAATTCACTTACTATATAATTCACATATAAAGTATGCAAATTTAATGTTTTTTATTTATCAATGTGTGCAACCATCACCAGAGTCCATTTTAGAACACTTTCATCACTCAAAAAGAAATCCCATACTATTTGGCCATCACTCCCTTGTCTCTTTCTCCCAGCCCTAAGCAAACACTGATGTATTTTCTGTCTACAGAGATGTCTCTATTCTTGACATTTTATATGAATGGAATCATATAATATTTGGTCTTTTTGGATTGGCTTCTTTTCACTTAGCATAATATTTTCAAGGTTCATTCATTTTGTAGCACATATCAAACTTCATTCCTTTCATAGTCAAATAATTTCCATTACATGGATACAGCATAGCCTATTGGTTGATGAACATTGGGTCGTTTCCACCTTTCGGTTGTTAGAAATAATGCCACAAGAAACATTTGCATACAAGTTTTTGTGTAGACATAATTTTCATTTCTCTTGGGTATATGCCTAGGAGTGGAATTGCTAGGTCATACAAGTAACTCTGTGTTTAATCACTGGGGAACTACCAGGCTGTTTTACAAAGTGGCTGCATGGAACTTCACTCATAGCAAACTTGTAGAAATGGAGTTGAATTGGAGGTGGCAGAGTGTGAGATACTCGACAATGCGTAGTCTGTCTCTGATCACCTATCCATTTCATTTTTCCCACATTCATCTGTATAGGTTTCTTAAAACATTCTTATGTTTTGTTGTTTCCCTGCTTAAGAACCTACTATGGAAACCCACTGACTGTTAGGGTCATACCCTCAAGGACATACACCCAAGATACTCCATATTATAACATAAGCAAAGGAAAGTGGTTTGAACATTGAACTTAGCATCAAAAAGACTTAGGTTCAAATTCAGCTTTGGAACTTTGTAAGCTTTATGTCCTTGGCTATATAATTAATTTATCTCTGCCTCAGTTTCCTTGTGTCTCTAATAGATTGCTATAAAGATTTAAGTACAGAATGTTTAGCATAGTTTCTGTCATATTGTGGGTAATCTATGGTAGTGACTGATATAACATCAATATAAAGTAATAAGTTATATTTTTATATACTAGCTGCAAACATTTGAAAAATGAAATTTAAATGTACCATTTAGAATAGCATAAAATACCCATAAAATATTTATGGATAAATTGAACAAAAATATATGTAAAACCTCTCCACTAAGTATTCTAAAATATTCCTAAGAGATTTAAAGAAGACCTAAATTTATAGAGACAGAACTGGAAGATTTAATTTTCTTTGATTAAATGCAATCACAAAATTTCAATTTTTTTGTGAAAACAGATAACTTATCCTAAAATTTATATGAAAATACAAGGAATATAGAATAATGTCCAAAACCATCTCAAAAAATATCAAAGTCACATGCATTATATTACTTGATATCAAGACTTACTAAGCTACAGCAATCAAGACAGCATTATATTCACACAAGGATATGCAAGTTGATCAATGGGACAAAGTTGAGTTTGGAAATAAATCAACGCACATATAGCCAATTTCAACGAAAGTTCAAAGACAATTCAATGGTAAAAGAAAAGTCTTTTAAACAAATGGTGCTGGAATAACTGAGTAAGCATGGAAAAAATCTCAACCACAACTTCACAACATTCACAAAATTTATAGAAACTATGGATTTAATCATAAAAGCTAAAACTTATAAAGCTTTTTGAAAAAAGTATGGAAGAATATATTACCATGGAGTAGGCAAAGATTTCTTAGAATTAAGAGGAAAAGCACTAACCACAAAACAAGTGATAAATTTGATTTCATGAAAATAAAAAATGACTGCTCATCAAAATAAAAAACCTTTTGCAATTTATATTTGATAAACTTGATTTAGAATAAGAACCAAACAATAAAAACACCAATTTTCTTTACAACTGTGCAAAAGTTTCAGACATCTCACAAGAAAGGATATATAAATGGTGAATATACACGAGGAAGTGCTTGACATCATTAGTCATCAGAGAAATGCGAACTTAAACCAAAACATAATACTGTACAATTTCATTGTGGCAACAACAAATGTTGGTGAGGATGCAAAATAACTGGAAATCTCATACTTTGCTCGGGGTAGTATATAATGGACCATCCAGTTTGGAAAACAGTTTTGTAGTTTCTCATAAAGTTAAGCATACACCTATGTTGTGAACCAGAAATTCTATCCCTAAATATTTACCCAAGAGAAATGAAAATGTATTTCCATAATAACACTTGAATATTTAGAGTGGGATTACTAATAGCCAAAAAGCTTTACTAACAATAGCCAAATGTCCATCAACAGGACAATGGGTAAATAAATTGTGGTATATTCATATAATGGAATTTTCCTCAGCTGCATGAAAGTAACAGATTACTGACAACATGGGGCAATATGGATGAATCTCAAAAAATAATGTTGAGCAAGCCAGCAAAACATAAATGAGAAAACATTATATATATATATATATATATATACATATTTTTTTTTATGTGAAGTTCTAGTCCATAGTGATAGAAATCAGAACCATAGTTGCCTGTGGTAAGTGGTTTGACCGAAGAGGGACATAGGACAGTCTTTTAGGGTGATGGAAACGTTCCATGCTTTGATTTCAGGGTCAGTTTCATGTGTACATACATTTACCAAACTCATGCTGTTATGCACTGAAGATCTGTGCATTTTACTTGATGTAAATTTTATGTCAAACAGACTAAATACATCCTTGGAAACGTATTAGCTTATATACTCGGCAATATAATTTATCTCCCTGCACATCTGTGTTTTTGTCTCTTTAATGGATTGTTAAAGATTTAAAGAGAGAAATATATGTTAAGTGTTTAGTTATTTTTGGCCCATTACAAGAATTAAGAGGGTGCAGCACACCATTAATACAACTAAATCTCTAACTTGTCAATTATTTGCTATAATCAAATACAAATCTTGAGTACTTTTGCACATTTCCGTTGTATTACTTTATGTATTTGCTTTTGAACATCTTGTATCTTGAACCTATGAAGTTCACTGTTGCCCATTAAGAGTTTGTTATAGCTTCTCATGCTTAGCTGTACATTAGAATCAGCTGGTGAGGTTTTTAAACCACACTGTTTGGTTCCCACCCCAGAGATTCTCATCTAATTATTCTGGTATGAGGAGCAGGAATTAGCATTTTTAAAAAGCTGTCCAGGCATTTGAATATGAAGTCAGAATTAAAAAACACTGGGTCAGGTGATCTTTAAAGACCTTTCCAGCTCAAATGGTGGTCTACAAGCTGAAAATATTTAATTGAAATCTTTAGTTGAGCCACATTTTTAATGGTTGATATTGACATTGCCGTTGAATTATAATGTGCTTAGGCAGGACACAGAAGTTCTAACTATACACCAAACTATCCTTTCTGTTCATATCCAGCCTTTTCACTTATTTAAGTCGTCTGCCTGGGCCTTTAAAACATTCAACTTATTTGTGGTTTTGGTTCTAAATATGTTCAATTCATCAGCATGTATAAGAAAAGGCGCTTTTTTTTTCTTCCTAGACATTATGACTTTATTGTCATCTTTTATGAATGGAAGCTATGATCTTACTCATCTGGAAAGACAAATAGAACTGTGAAATTAAATTTTGAATATAATCTCTCTTCCTGCCTTATTCAGTTGCAGCAAGTTGGCTAGAAAATTGTCCCACACAGCTATTGTATCTATTGCTGTATCAGCAAAGCAAAAGAAATCTGATACAAACCTTCTGAAAATGCAGAGATTTAGTTATTTTTTAAGTCTGGAAATTACAGAACAGATGAAAAAACAGCTTCATTCTTTTCTTTCCATAATAATAAGGTATTCAACTGGGGTAGGGGTGGTGAGGTCACTAACTGCATTACAAATAGCTCGATCAGGTGGGCTCATTCTTACAAGGAAAGTGACTTCTTAGAATTCATAAAGAGAAAAGAAGGATACTGATATTGTTCCTGAAGCTTCTTTCAGTTCAAAGGAGCTGGGCTAATGCGTCGTACCAGTGACAAATGATTTCCTATTGTCCAATCTTCTGAATGGCTGACAGTATAATCTATAGCTGAGAAGCTCAGAAGTCTGTATGTATGGGGAATTTTTTGTCCCTATGTAGGGGGTAAAAAAAAGGAATAAATCCTATGATTGAAGTAGATATCTCACCCCAGCCATCTTGATTCATTCAGTCATATGACATCCTTTTCCCCTTCTTAATTTTGGTCAAAAAATCCTATAAAAAACTCCAATTCCTCTGATTAGCCTGAGTTACTTCTTGTTTAGCAAAGAAGCATGTGAAATCTTTCACACTAGTGCCTAGTAAAGATGGAAAGATACTCAACATATATGACTGAATTGGCTAAATGCGTGATTTTTTAAAGTCCCTTCTGGTCACCTGACATTAGGCACGTGGTAGAGATTTATAAAAATGTGCTTTCTTGAATAGCTCTGATATCAGTGGCACTCATGACTTCATAGGCATCATTTTTCATTTTTGGACAGGTTTTAGAACTTTCAACTATCAGTTATATTCTGTTCTCCCAAACCACATAAAAAAGCTTAACCTTTGTCCAGTGTGGCAAACCTTTTAAGTTTTAGGTAAAACATGGTAACTGTCTTCAAGGTCTTTTTGTTAGAGTGAATATCCTCAGGTTCTTCAGTCATCCACACATGCCATTATTTTGTGCCCCGTCCTCACCCTGGTCACCCTAACTGAATGAGTTCTAGTTTCTCAAAAGGCCTCTTGAAGTACTTTTATGAAATTTAGGACTCTCTTTAGCGTGTGGTCTGGCAGCCAAAAGTGTGGGGTTGAGATTTCCATCTACTTGTTTGTGGACATCACTGTTTATTGTTCCCTTAAATCCTCCTTGAAGCAGGGCAGGGAAGAAATAAATGCCTGTTGTTCTATTTAACACAGCCTTAGATTGCATTGGCTTTTTTTTTTTTTTTTGGCAGCCTCATTTTTCCTGTTCAGTGAACTCAATCTCCATGGCTGGTTAATTCTGTCACTTGAGTGTGTGATTCAAATGAAGCCAGGCTGAGGGCCAAGCCATTCCATAGTCATAGCCTTGTTCCCTGCCAGTCACCTGCCCACAGACCCTTGGTCATGAGAGGCTGACAAATACTTTGTTCATCCTATCCCCCAAAAGGCAAATTTGAGGTCATAAAAAAATAATCTGGTTGTTAGCAGCCTGGGATATTCATTCTGGATCTTCTCAGAATGGCTTGGTGACCTTGTATGAGTTCTCTAACGGGGCTGCTGGAAGTTGTTGTAGAGATTAAATGGACATACAGCACTCTCCTTACCCATATCAGTGTTCGGTATTAAGCATCATATTAGTTTAGGAAGGTGAGCACATTATTTTATTGGTGGTCTGGTAGAGCAGCCAAATCTATTAGGCTTTATTTAAATGGGATTTCAATTGTCCTTTTCCTTTCTATTGTTCTGAGTATGGAAAATCACTTTCTTTGTAGTCACACTACTGGATATGCATTTAAATCCCTACTATGTTATAAGCACATAAGGGAGCTTTATTGTTGATTCAGTTATTTTTAGTAATAGATGTGAAAACAAGTGGAGTTTAAAAAACAAAGACTGCAGTTGTGCTATATCGTGTTCTAAACTAGAGGATAGTGATCTAAAACCGTAGGATATTGAGCTTGTTCTAGCCATCCAGGGTTATGCTAAGAGGTCCTCACATGTGTCCAAAACCCATTATAATGTTGCCAAGCTAGTGAAATTATCTTTGATTCTTTCAATTCTTACCTATCATATTTAGGTAAGGTCATACATGTGGTTAGTGGCTGCTCATCCTCTGGAACTCTGGTCAATGCTGCAAATACTCACTATGCATGTCACCACTCATTTTACCTGTTGCAGACTTCATCAGTTGAGTATAACACTCCTTATCAAACCCAGACACAATCAAAAGTACTTCTCCACATAGCATCATAGAGTCATTACCAGTTTGTAGTTGTCATGGGAATGAAATCTCTTCATTTTGGAGTAATGCTCTAGAACTAGACCCTCTGGCTTCAAATTCCAGCTATGCCACTTCCTCAGCATAAGATTTAATTTCTGTGTCTGTTTCCTCATCTATAAAATGGTAATAATAATAGTACCTACTTTGTAGAATTGTCAGGATTAAGTGTGATAATGTACAAATGTTGAAACAGTGTCTATACATAGTTAGTTTTTACTATATGGTAGTTCTCAGGTCAACTCAATTGCCCCTTCCTTTATGTAGTACCACCTTGAGATATGCAATTAAAACCTTATTTATTTAACAGTAACTCAAAGCTAGATATGAATCTTAGGTGTGATACACTTGATAGTTGTTCCTGTATGTGTTTATATGTTTGTTTCCAAGTTGATTTCTATGTGTGTTTGGGGGAGAGATGGATCTAGAAGGATTGTGATTTATGCTTTTATACCTTTCTACTTCAGATAGCATTTGAATAAAACCATTTGGTAAATATGTCACTAACATATGCTTTCCTAAATGGGCCCCAATCTGGATAACAGTAATAGCTATTAACCTGAATTTCTTCCATTTTCAATTCTTTTTACAGAATTACAGAAAATTACCAATTGCTTTTGGAAGCAGGAGTCGGTCATGCTGACCTTTCTGTTGGCATGCAATTAGGTCTTTCTGAGTCATTCTTTATTGGTCAGACAGCCTCTGTCCCTGTGTCTATCTTTGAAGCATTTGTGTGCTCTTGTTTCAAACAGCTTTGCTGAGATGCTGTTGCTACTCTTGTGGATGACAGAAAATATGCAGAGAGGAAAGAGTGTAAGAGAGAGAGTGTGTGTATGTGTGTGTCGTGTTTTGTGGGAGTATATTTATGTGTATGTGTGGACACATGACTTGTACGTACTGAATTAAGATGATGAGATTGTGTGTATAAGGGCTGTGTGAGTGGAGAAAATGCGTAACTGTGTATCTGTGTGTACATGTGCACCCTTAGGAGTATAATGACCAGCTACTCCTGAAGTTGATGTTTTCTTTGAACTCAGCCTATTCAAGGTTAACCTGTGTTTTCTTTGCCTTCCCTCCTTCTACTCCTCATGTCTATAAGCTTCACTCTCACATACTGTACTAAGACTAAGCGATCTACACCTCACCTTTCTTTTAGAGCTAGAGCATCCTTGTAGTTACCTACTGACAGCTTCACAGGATGGCTCTGCCTCATTTCTCAATGATTCTATTCAAGATAACTCATGTTCATCTAAAACATGTATCATTTTGGGCTTTCTTGGGTAAAACATGCCTGAAACCTTGACTCTCAACTCTTCTCTGCTGCTCCTTTGCAAAGTGTTCACTCTGCCTGATCCAGCTAGGCAGGACAGGTATTATAATTATGCCCCTTTAATGTTGAGGATTTCAAAGAGGCTGTAAGAGACAGGGTCAGAATTAGATTGTGATGCTTTTTATACCAAGTCATTTCTATAGGGGGTTGATAAGGAGGGGGCGTGCAGATTAGATATATCTGGAGGATCCTATTAGTAAAATATTTCCAGAATATTCTTTCACATTCTAGCCTTTTTCTAACCCTCAACACTGTTGAACCCTTATCCATACCCACTACAGGCCTCAGGAGTGATCTGGCGTTTGAGTGACTGTTATCACAGGGCTTGAGTGAGACATGTACCATTTCCTTTCGGAGTGGCATTCCTTAGTGAATTAAGTTCTCAATGAAGGAGTCTTCCTTTCTTCATATTTAATACCCAAGTTGACAACTTGCCCTGGTAAAATTAATAGTAATATTAATCACGGCAGGTCACAAACAAAATCTGTCAGTATCACTAAATATTCATGCTTTCTGTACCCCTTATAGTCTGTTTACAGTGCTGGTAATTAAGTATCCCAGAGCTCAGAAAAATAACAACTGAGTTTGTTAATGATAAAAATTATGAATATGAAATTTTACAAGGTACCATTTACATAATGCAAATAAGGGAATTAATTACAAACCTGGAGAAGGAGAGAGATCTGGCCTATCAGTGAACTCTAAGCCCACAACATTTGCATTGGGAATGCTTTTCCCTTTTTCTGGCAATGACATTGACCTGCCAGGTATCTGTAGAGGGGGAACTACATCTTGGGGATGGAGCGGATACAGGCCTAAACATGATTGCTTCACATTTGACTCACAGGGTGACTTCAGTATAAAGCTAGTACATGATACATGGAAAGCCCTTTGAATTTCACACCTTTTTTTTTTTTTTTTTTTCCTGTACGTGGTCTTCTTTAAGACTCATAACCACACAAGGAAAGGGAGGCCAGGTTTTACTGTTGAGGAAATAAAGTTACGCAAGCAAATGTACACCTCTGAAAATGTTGTCTCAGCCCAAAAACAGTTTCCTTGCTATGTGAACTGATACCATCTATTAGGTCATAGAGATGGGTGGCCTCAGGCATGGTATCTAAAATTCATATGTACTCCATTTTTACTTTTTTGGGTGGGAGGCAGACACCTGATGCTAGCTCTGCCAGATCTTTAGGTGGGAATTAGATGTGTAAAGGAGTATGAGAATTGAGAATCGGTCTTTCCTTTTGATTGGACCCATAACATGAAAACTTGGATTATCTTGTCATCTTCTGGGCACATCGTGAAACAAAGAAAAATAAAAGCCGGTTAGCAGAGATAAGGAAAAGCAGCAGATGCACAGAAAGAAGCAATAATGAAAGAAGCATGAGCCCCAACAGTAGTTTTCTAGCTCCTGCTTCTAGTTCTTTTGAGACCCTGTTGTATTCCTGTCCTTGGTTTCCATGAAATGCCTATGGATCCTTAAAATAAGTGTTTCTAAAAATTGTTTTTGCTTTAAGTAGCTTTAGTCTCTGTTTCTTATTGATAAACAGAATCCCAATTAACTCAAACATTTTGCCTAGGTCACAAAACTAGTGGGTAGCATGGAGAGAGAGAGAACTCAGGTTTCCGAGCCCCTTGTCTACAGTTCTTTCTACAGCTCTGCAGCCACCTATTGTATTTCCCAGCCTGCGTCTCTAATTCAGGACCCATCCACCCTGTCAGGAGGGTGGAGCCCACTTCAGGGTTCTCAGGTCTTAAAGTTGGGGATGAGAGCATTCTGCTTAGCTTCTAGCATGTACTCTATCAGGATGTTCCTTGATTCATTAAAATTCTACAAGGAGGAAACGCCGCCAGCTGCCATTCTCCTTGCTCATCATCTTTCCTGGTGTCAGTCGCACCTCATTGCATTTGGCAACGCTCTTGATGTGAGTGACATTAGCCAGAGCGCAAATCAGGTAGCATCTGCTGAGAAGTGGAAAAAAATTGCAAACATGTTTATAAAAGGGAAAACAAAATCAGAGTGACGTTCAGGTTGTCTTTTTGATAGTTCATTTCTGGGTTTGTGTTTAGGATAGAATGGCTCCATTTTTCAGTGCTCCAATTTACCTGTTTTTGAAGACTGTTGCTAACATTTATCTCAGAGAAAATTCATGACATTGACTGAATATAGTAGAACAGGATTTGTAACTAGGGCAATATTGTGGTCCAATTTACCCAAGATGATCCCAGTTTATAGCTGTTGTCCTAGCATAATTTTTAGTAGGGACTTTCCCCCATTCAAACATGTCCTAATTTGGATGATAAGGAATTTGGTCACCTGTGATGATCTCCATTGGATAAACCATCTATTAGTGACATTGAACATCACTAGTGCATGGTCAAAGGTGGGTGTATGTGTGTGTATAGTATGTCATGGTCTCTACCCTTAATAAACTTCTAGTTTAGGGTTATAATTATAGCAAAATAGAACTGTAGTTCTAGGAGTCATCTTAACAGTAGGACCAGGAGAGTACAAGCCAATTGGTGATCCGTTTACTATTCTTACAGTGTCACATTGTCCAGACAATGTATGCATTGGTCAAGAACAAAGAGTCTGGAGACAGACAGCTGAGGTTCACATCCCAACATTTCCATTCCTTGTGTTGTAGATTAACTCATCTTCCTGAGCTGCTAGTTTCACAACTATACGCATGGATGATAACGGTATTTTTTTTCTCGTTGGGGTGCTGTAAGAATTAAGTGTTATGAAACAGACAGTGATTAACATAGTGCCTATTGGAAACTAATAGCTCAGTGATGAAATCTAAGGTAGGATCAGCAGCAACAAGTTCATACTGGATTAAAACTCTTTTGAATTAGCCCTTGTCTCTCTTATTCAAACTCTGTGACATACTAGGCAGGACTAATCATAGAACCCCACTGTTGGCAGGGCCTGTACTGTTACCCAACCCCAAATTCCTGACACTCACTGATAGATGGTTAGTAGGTAAATAACATTTCTCAGAGTCATTCATCACATTTTTCTTGACATTTTCAAATAGAGTTGTGACAGCAAGGCAAACTGTATGCTGTGGGCTTAGGAGAACAGATGGTGTCAGAAGAATCTAGCATGTGATGGAAAAACATGGTATGTTTCCATCCAGAATATGGAGGGGCAGGAACAGTGTGTACTGAATAGCTCCTCCTTTGAGGTGGTGGGGATGGAAAGAGAAAAGAATTCATGGGATACCACAAGCAAACAGCAAACTCCTTTATGGATGAGATCTAGACTGTCGCTTCTCTGAAATTTCTTCCCTGGACCTAGAAAGGTGCTAAATTGTGTTAAATACCAGTTGAACACATGTTTCTTAGAATTGTACTTAGGAACTCTTTCCATTAATTGATTGAAAAGTTTGGAACATGTTGGGGCCCTGGCTAAAGAACATAGAACCATTAAAAAACAAAACAACATATATAGCCAAATATTTATTCAAATTATTGTTGTCTACTATTACCACTGAAATTAATTACTAACATTTATTGAGGCCTATATGCCAGATCTGAGTTAAAGCTTTGTAAGCATTATCTCATTAAGTATCTACAATTGTACCATGGCAAAGGTGCTGTGATAATCCCATTTTACATATTAGGAAACTGGTCAAAGAGGCCTAAGGGTTACATAGCCATTAGAGAGGGAGGACTTTAACCTATGTTAGTCTGACTCTAAATTTTATGCTCTTGAGCATTAGGCTGTCTGCCGTGATTAGTTTGCCATAAAAATAATAGGTTATAGAACTAGGTAAGCAAAATGTCTTCATTGTGTTCACGGATGGAATAATATTGAATATAGGAAGAAAAAATATTGAGGACTAGAAGGTCATTTCTGATTTGCTTGAAACTTCCTCTGGTTCCCAATAGGAATTATAGGGGTTCTCTATACCCTTTCAGTTGGGTGTCTAGTCTTGTTTTACAGGAAAAATCAATTTTTCTTCAGAAAAGCATTCTGAGATTTTGATGATACTAAATTGATGCCAGGAAGATCTGCTTTTGAACCTAAAATGGTGTTATATTAGTCTAACTAGAAGATAGGAAGTAGCAATTGTAACACAAGCTCTTGTAGCTGGGTTGGGTAATGCACTGGTTCGTTATTTCTTTTCTCTTTAGTTGTGTCTTCAATTCTGTAAATATTTATGGTATGATTCTCATATGCCAGACTCTGTATAGACCTACAGATGACACAAAGTTGAGGAAAATAGTCACAATGCCTATCCTCATCAAGTTTATTATCTCATTTTTCCCTAAGAAAACAAAAGAGATGGTGAAATTCTGCCATGTTCAATAGTTGGGTGGATTAATTGCATTTTACCAATCATCTCTATTTAAAACTTAGTTGCTTGCATTATCTCTCTAAATGCATTCATGTGCTGTATTCTAAAGCCACAGAGAGATCAGTAATGCAGCATTTAATAGCTGATTGTCTTGATTCAGAAAGATAAGAGGGTCACAGTTTTGCTGAGTGACCCAGAATAAGTTGCTACATTTCTCCAAGCATATTTACTAATTTAGAAAATGACCCTCTGCTCTTCCTTCTCAGCAGGCAAACTGCAAATATCAAGTCATTTTCCATGTGAAAATGCATCAGTCCCAGAGTCGAAAAGCACCTGGAGTCAGAGGCCTCTGAAGAGCTGGTTTTGGAAGAATGAGCTCTGTCTCCCTTTCCTTGTCACTCTTTGGGTGAGTCACCCTCGTTTTCTGTTAAGTGGAAATACCATCCCACTTTCTGCTGACCCTGATGATGGCTCAATGTTAGGATCCAATTAGATGGATGTGAAAATTGCATATGGATTGGAGGGTTTCTAGTTGAACAAAGCTTTAAATCTGAGTTTCTTAGCTGAGAGAGATGAGATAATTTCTGACTGTGTGGTTGTAAGCCTTGCAGTATTAGAGGATTTTTCCCCCCATGGGTTGTATGGGACAAGAAGGTGATGATGTGAATTATTCTCTGAATTCAGATTCTACTGTAATAAAATGCCTCCTCTAATATAATTTCTGGTGAGTGACCAAGTAGATACGTATGCATAGTCATCTATCAATGCTGGAAATTGTCCATGCACTAAAATGAGTTGGGCCTCAAATTTCTATTCCTCCTCCCAGTTTCAGGAGAGATGTCCATAGCTCCTGGAACCAAGTCCCCCAAACCTGCTTCCAGATTACAGCATATGCTCAGCAGGGAGTTGCTCCCTTGTCAACAATGAACATTAGTACAGCAGTTGGACGGAGAGGAAAAACCTTGGTCTATTAGGAAGCATGCAGAGCTTGGTTGCCAGGCAACCCAGTCTGGAGGCAGCCACCAATGTGCACCAGCAGGGAATCAGGGGGTGGGTCTAGAAAACAGGGAGAAGCAATTCTTTTCTCAGGATCAGCCGAAGCAGGAGAGAAAAAAGCCAGTTGCACTGCCAACCATCCAGGTAAAGAAGCAGCATATATATTGAATTAAGCTGTGCGTTTTAGCATCGAGTTGGCAGGTGCCAATTCACAGGTACACGTACTGTCATCTGGAAAACTCTGTGACCTTGAGTAAATGACTTACTCCACCTTTGGTTTCTCTGATAGTAGCAGAAAGCCAAGGAGCCAGGTACTAGCAACTTCTCATGCTTACTTCAGCCATCACCCACACCTGTACCCCCTTAAATCAGAGGAGCACTGAGTCTGACCTTTCTTTTGTATACTATATTTGCATGAAAGGATGGAAAGGAAAGGATATATTACTAAAACCCCTAGAGTAAATGCTCTTTTGGGTTCCTTAAACCTAATGTTCCAAATAAAAAGGCTATTTATCACTCCTAAACACAACTAGATATTTATATGGGGCCGAATTTGCTAAAATACAGATGTGGGGGAAGTTATCTTTTGTACGACCAAACTTCTGATAGCTCTTGTATCCCAAAATATGTTCCTCACTAGCCTGATAGCAGATATGAAAGACACAGATTAGATACTTTTGGGGGTTTAAGTCAAGGATTACTCCTGAGTCAATTAGAAGAGCTGACATATCAAATAAATGTCCACTAATTCTCAGCCTAAGCCTGACAGTGAATTTGAACTGGAAGGAATGAGGTACCTCCCCATGAAGTTTGGTATAAAAGGATATTAAGGGTTGAATATTAGCTGAGTTGTCATATGCAGGCCCAAGAGGACTGAGGCATCACAGGGAGAAGGTAATAGATTGTAAGCTTTGCAGATGGAGATTTAAATCGGGGCTTCTTCACTTATGATAGCTATTACCCTTGGACATGTTGCCTGGATTCTTTCATGCACAGTTTACTCATCAGTACATGACAACAATAATAGTATTTACCTATAAGAGATGATGGCAGTTCTAAACAAAATAATTAGTGTGGGGCCTGACATATTGGTAAACAATGAATAGAGGCTAGTGAGCTAGTCAGTGTAGGTACTTGGGTCAGTGTCCTCAAGTAAAACTAGATGATATGTTAAACAACAAACAAAACAAAGGAAAACACAGTGTAGGGGAAGGGTGTTGACATGGAAAATGCTGTAGTAGAAGTTGAGAGGCCAGACTTCTGTGACGGTATAGGGAAAGGTCATCACTAAGTAGTTAGTCCAGACATGATCTGTATTAATGGTTACAACCAATTATCACAGCACAGAAGTTGCACAAAAAGAGCTGGTGTACGTGAAATACTACCTTCCCAAGCATCACAGAGACCTTCTCCAGATAGAGTTCAGCAGATCAACTCCAGAACACTGCCAGTTTCAAATCTTTGATTTGTGGGTATCACCTGTCTTTGAGTACTTTGAGATCCTTTTGTATTGTTGGATCTGGGACTCTTACTGAGTGTTCTGCTTTCCAGAAGGTCACATTTGCAGATTGGTTCCTACTATACAGACCTTGCTCCAAACAATGTGTTCTTTTCCTCTCTGAGCTTCCATTTTCTAACCAAGTAAGAAAAAAAAAATGGTCTACATGATCTCTGAATCTGCTCTAATCTTTTACACACTTTTCTTAGGAGTTTTGGAACTTTCTACTCACCCAATTTTATCGAGTACTTAATAGATGTCAGGTACTATCACAGGTACCAAAGATACATACAGTGGTAAATTAGCTCGAAAAAGTTGTGTTTTCATGGAGCTTACAATAGGAGATGGATGATAATCAGGTAACAGGAATGTCTGATTATTTCAGGTTGTGATGAATGCTATGAAGTACTTAAAAAATTAAGAGGAAGAGTTTTGGTTATAAATTTCAAGGTAAAAACTACTCAAAAATGATATAATAATTTTCATGATTCTGTGAGTTGACTCAGCTGAGTGGTTCTCCTCCTCCATCTGCTGTAGTTAAAGTTATCCGTGCAGCTGTATCCAAGATGGTCTTTCATCTTCAAGGGCCTTTCTTCCTGTCGTCATTCTATATTCCCGCCCAAGCTTCTCTATAGGATGGGATACTGAGAGCACAGCCGCAGTGTGCAAATGCTCCTCAGGCATAAGTGCTCATTATGGTTTTTTGATGGCCATTGCCCAAATCAAGTTACATGGGCAAGCCTAGCGTTGGTGTGGGAAGAAACTGTACAGGGGTATGAATGCAGGGCTATGGGAAACATCAAAGTGTGGGGAAGATGACTACTTTATATTAAAGGATGAGTAAAGCTCAGAGACAGTGCTGTTTGAACTGGGACCTGAAGGCTATGAGAAGATCAGAGAGATGAGGGTTTCAGGCAGAGAAAAGAATAAGAACAAAGCTGCTGAAATAAGAAAGAGCTTGAGTTTTTGAGCATTTGATATTAGGCCTCTATGATTGGAACTTTGTGAGCAGGGGGAAGGAGTGGTTGGAAAATAAAGTCAGCAAAGTTGAGCAGAGGCCAGATTGTAAGTCCTTGTAGACCATAGTAAGAGTTTGGACTTTACGTGCAGTGAGGAGCCATTGCTATGTTTAAGAAAGAGAGTGAACTGATATAATTTATATTACACAAACAAAAGTAAGGCTTCCTGTGAAAAAAAAGGATGTTAAGAAAACTGGGCCTGGTCTTTTTTTGTAAGTCAGAAACTTAGAAAAAGGATTGAGAAGTTTGAATGACAAAAGCCAGATGCAATATATGCTTTTGGAATGGGAGAAAATAGCTGTAAAGACATTCGAGGATAACTGAAGAAATTAAAAACATACTGAAATAGAGAAATGATATCATTGACTGGAAACATGTTACCAAACAGTGGGAACACTATGCTCTCACCTTGGTTAATACATATGCACATGTGTGTATACATACATGCATAGAAAAAGATCCACAAAGACACACACTAAAGTGTTTACCTTAGTGGCTATCCCTGATTGTAAGATTATGATGTTTTTAGTTGCTTAAAAAATAATGGATGGTAAGAGGTAAGAGTGAAAACTTAAAATATAGGAAGCTGTTCCAGGTCAGGGATAATGGTCACTTTATAAGGATAGTAACACTGAAGTTGCTAAGAAATAGATGTATTGGGGATACATTTAATATTTTCGAGGCAGAGGGGTTAGAACTTACTGATTAATTAATGAGCTGTTCTAAGAGAAGTAAAAATTAGAATGACTCCTAAGTTTGAGAGTTGAGAAATAGATGAAAGTGGTGACATTTTTGGAGATGAAGAAAAACAAGTAAGGTTTAGGTACCTTTCTTGGAGAGAGATTCAGAGATGAATAGACACCATCTGGATGGATGATTTATAAGGAGATGTACCATTGAAAGTTCCTAATCTTCTTGGATGAGTTTCCTTTGGTCCCCAGAATTCTATTCAGGCCAAGTCTTGTCAATCTGATTTTTTTAAAATTCTGGTTAAGCAGAGGCTGGGTGAATGAAGAATAGTTCCCCCAGATGCTAGGTAGAATGCAAGTAATGTAGCATAGGACGCTTCATTACTTAAGCCTTTCCATTTTCGGAAGTCATCGCTCACAATTGAGATCAACCAGTGCAAAAGAACCCAACTACTTAACACAGGTGAAAACAAGACCACTGAAGAACAGAAAGAACAATAAGAGTAACCATGTCCAGAAAGTGAAATGACATATTTTGGAGAGCGATGATCAACATAATAAGGAATTCTAACAACTCGATAGGAAAAAAATCAAATAATCTAATTAAAAAATGTGCAAAGGATCTGAATAGACATTTATCAAAAGACATATACCTGGCCAACATGTATATGACAAAACTGCTCATCATCAGAGAAATGCAAATCAAAATCACAATCAAATACCATGTCACCCTGGTTAAAATGGCTTTTATTAAAAAGGCAATAACAAATGATGGTGAGGATGTGGAGAAAGGGGAACACTTGTACACTGTTGGTGGGAATGTAAACTAGTGTAATCACTATGGAGAACAGTATGGAGGTACCTCAAGAAACTAAAAATAGAGTTACCATGTGACCCAACAATCTTACTACCAGATATATATCCAAAGGAGGGAAATTCAGTGTATCAAAAAGATACCTGCACTCCTATATTTATTGCAATAGCCAAGATTTGGAATCAACCTAAATGCCCATCAGTGGGTGAATGGATGAAGAAATTGTGGTATATGTACACAATGGAATATTATATAGCCCCATATATTACATGAAAGTTGAAATTCTGCCATTTGCAATAACATGGATGGAACTGGAGAACAGTATCTTAAGTGAAATAAGCCGAGCACAAAAAGAGAAACCTCATATGTTCTCACTCATATTTGGGACCTAAATATTAAAAACAATCAATCTCATGGAGACAGAGAGTAGAATGATGGTTACCAGAGACTTGGAAGGGTAGCAAGGAGGGTAGGTTTTAAAGTGGGGATGGTTAATGGGTACAAAAATATAGTTAGTGAGAATGAACGATATTTGATAGCATAACAAAGTGACTATAATCAACAATAAGTTAGAGTATACTTTAAAATAACTAAAAGCATGGAATTGGAATGTCCCTAACACAAAGAAATGATAAATGCCTGAGGTGATGAATATCCCAATTACCCAGATTTGATTCATTCACATTGTACGTCTGTATCAAAACATCACATGTACCCTATAAAGATACACAACTATTATGCACCCATAATAATTAAAAAGAAAGAAAAAACAAATAATCATTGCTAGGAAGATGGATTTTTTTTAGCCAGTTCTCACTTACACAAAATCCCCGTTTAACACAAACTCATATTATCTATGTAATGATGGCTTTATTGTGGTAATTTCACAACTTTGTAGGATTATCTGGAAGACTTTCCCTCTCTCTGCTGAAATTAAGCAAAGCAGTGTGGTGTTTTTGCTAACTGTAACAAGAAAAAGTTTGATTAGATGTGGAGAAGAATTTCCTAAATAGTAAGTCAAGACTAGAACAGGAGACTCTTTGAAATGGTTCCTATCCTTTCAAACTATTTCCTAATTTATAACTTCATGGCCAAATCTGTATGGCAAAAATAACCAGAATCTTGAAGTGCAACTCCATCCAGTGTATTTTTTTTAAACCTGGCCCATAACTAATCTGCCCAGATGCTTCACAGCTGAATTAATCCAGATGGTTCTTTGAAACAGCCAAATCAAGCATTTTAGATGTCCCACAAATTTATATACTGGAGATCTCATACTCTTCACTAAATAGGAAATCTGAGATGCCAATTACAGAAGCTCAGGGACCACAAGAATCAAGAGCATAGGGGGTAAAAAAAAAAAAAAAAAAAAGTGAAGTGGTGAGCAGGTGTGGCTTTTAGTGGGAAAACAACACCCTAGCCATCAACTGAGTTCAGGTGTTCAACATAGTTTCTTCATTAATGTCTATCCAATTTTATAAAAAGAAAAATTTTGAAATTTTACACTTCCTGAACAACAAAATCTCTCAGGACATATACTTTCACTGTTCTTATTTAAGAAACAATTTCCCAACATAAAGAAGACAATGTATAAAATGCTTGGTTGTCTTAACAGTCTGTAAGAAATATTTGAGTGTCCAGTCAAAAGGTTTGCTTTCTTTAGCATAGCTAAATTAAAGCTACATTGTAAATGTTCTAAACATTTGTTCTCAAAGTATCCACACAAAATAATAATTTTGCCAACTATCTCATTTAGAAAACACGTATCCAAGTCAGACCAGACCACATTTCATTCCACAGTTATGGAATACAGGCTTGGAGACAGCCGTGTAACTAGAATTCATGATGTTTCATATCCTTCCCATCTTTCAAATCTCTCTCTATATATAGTCTAATGGTAAAGAGATCTTAATTTGTGGCTTTGAAAAATTTCCCAATAAGTGAGTTTAAACATTAGAAATCTAAGAAATGAGGCCAATAACATAGATGGACAGCAGACTGAGGAAGTGAGTAGAAGTCAGAGTCAGTACTGGGTTTCTGATGTTTCTAGCTGATTTCCATGGTGAGAAAAGGACCAAAACATACGCCACAATGGATTTCAGGTTGTAACTAATCTAGAGGTGCCTTTGGATGCCAAGTGAAGAAGCGCAGTGATGGTCTGCTGCCACTCTGATCTCTCCTCTTCGGTAGAAGCTCTGCTCCCTAAGAAGAGCAATGCTAGAGACAAAATAACTCAGGTCACAAAAACTCTCCTGAGAGAATCGTACAGAACTGGGTTCATATGCTGACTCTTATCAATTAACTGTATGACTTTGGACATAGTACTTCACTTCTCTAAGTTTCCATTATCTCATCTGTAAAAGAGTTGGTTATGAAGATTAAATAAGATACTGATACAGTATTTGTATGGCATTTCATATCTAATAAGTCTTATTAATGTTAGCTATTTTCCATTATAATCGGTGTTAATAAAAGAGTGAATGAACCAAAAATAAATCAAAGAAAACAAATGTTACTGATTTTTTCAATTTATATAAGAACAGTGTTTCTATAAATGCTATATGTCCTTCAAGTAGGTTAATGAATAGAATTACATTGAAAGCCACTTAGTACTAGCAAGCATGTGGCTCTCTGAACACTTATAGACTGCAATTTATTTGAGTAGCTCTTGATATACTTTTTAATCACTAGGCCAAAATTGATGAAAAACAGTTGTCTTAAAGTTTCATGGGTCAACAGATATGAGATGATTAAACCCTACTGTGGGTTCACCCTTAGCTCCCTGACTTTGTGAATTTAACAACTTTTGGTTGAGGACTACCAACTTCAGGGTGATAGTGCAAAGATAGCAAAACTATAATCAGCTTCTGCCCTAGGCAGAGTTCAATCCTGCCCACTAGAGTTGTTCTTGTTTAACCCCTTACTACCCAAATTCTAAATTCTGTATTTTCCTCTGCATGTCTGGAATCTGTCTTCTTACAAGGACCTGGACACATATAACACGTTTACTATATTTCTTTATCTTTACTCTGTTCCTTGTAGTCCTTCCCAGATAGGTCAAATCAAGTTTTAACAAATCAGACATATTGAAAACAATAGGACTCTTCCAAGGCAGTGTTTCCTAACATGTCATAGCTTTGATGGCACATATACTTATATAATGGCCCATTTACTAATGGGGGATCTTAGGTCCAAAAAATACTAGGTCACATAGGGGAAGAGAAGGGGAATTATTATTCAGGTCCTAGTGTTCTCATTGTAAATTCGATGTTATTTCTATTTCACCATTCTGCCCAACTGTTTTGAAGGGAGGAATTAAGATACAAACAATAATATGCCTCTAATGGGGAGAATCAGGGAAAATTTCTGGGCAGAAATGAGTCTCAAAGGCCAGTGATAAACGAAGGATGGGCTAGGAATGGTAATGAGGTCATTTTCAACTAGGTCAAGCCACACATATCCTAGTTTAAGAATGAAAACTCAGACCTTCCATTTTGGGGAGGAAAATCCCATGTCTGTCATTTGAAATTCTTTTCATCCTTACAATGGCAATGTTATTTTTCTAGCACAGAATGATTTTCTGCATGGTGGGTGGCCTGGCCACAGTGGCTAATTTAATCTTTTACTGAATATATTTCCTCAAATACAATATCTTTGTTGACAGTTATTAAATGCCTGGTTGACTACAGGCATCAAAGAATTGAGGAGCACACATTAGGTGCCACAGATTCATTTAGCAATCAAAGATAACTGCTGGATAAATAACTACCAGATTTATTTTCAGGATGAATGGCCAGTTGCTATGTGAAGTGCAATTCCTGCATTTGTCCTCTTCATCAGCTTGCCAGAACACTCCAGTGGTACTTATTTGAGGCTTTTCAGAGATCGGCTTTTAAATTCTTACTGCTGCTTAATCATCAGCCCTTTTGGATGTCAAAACGCATTTTCCTCTCTCACATCTTTCCTCCTCTACTGTGCATTTGGTTTTCCTGTCATTCTAGCGTGCCTGTCACCTGTTACTTGAGAAATTCCTGGGTGCTAAGAATACCTGGATAAAGGGAATTTGTCAGTGGTAGAGACCGTTTTCCCCCCTCGTTTCCTGATCTCAAAGCATCCCCTGAGGAGCCTGGAGTGTGGCAGCAGCTCTGGGCAACGAGGGACTAGGAAAGTTCTCAGGAAATCATGCTCTTTGCTCTGATGCTCTTTGTATTCAAAGCAGAAGTGTGGCTGGGAGGTCGGCATTCCCACATCTCCCCTTCTCATTCCTTTCTTTAGGCCTTCTGCTCATCAGTATTTTACAGAAGGTTGAATTACACTGGTGACATGAGTAAATTTCATCCATCTCAATCCTAAATGACAATTTGTATTTAGTAAAGGAGCAAACACAAATGCCTGCAAAGAAGTGTCAAGTAGCAAAAATATATAAAGAGTCTGGGGCTGGCAGAGCCAGTGGTGAATGGGGCAGTGCATGCCCTGGCTAAATGCATTCTCATTGTTCTTCTTCATCATCATTATCATCATCATCCTTTTTTTTTTTTTTTTTTTTTTTTTTTTTTTTTTTTTTTTTTTTTTTTTTTTTTTTTTTTTTTTTTTTTTTTTTTTTTTTTTTTTTTTTTTGCTTTGTTTTGTTTTGAAGGACCATTCTTTCAAGCCAAATTTATCGGTGGGCCAAATTAGATCTGGGTCTTCCTTCTGTAACTTCTTATTTAGTGCTTTACAATTTGCAAAGCAGTCTCATAGTAATGCGCATTTGATCCCCAGGACAATTCAGAAAGGCCGTAATGATTAGTTCTCTTATGAAGAACTCAGCTAAGAGACTTAAAGGAGGCCAGGGAAGAGTTAGGGCTCAAACCCAGGCCTTTCATCTGCAACTCCAGAGCTCTGTCCATTACACTGTGCCTGTCTCTCTCCCTCTGCTCTGTACTTTTTCTTCCCCTCTAATCTAGCTTTTCTGTCTAGAGAACCAGGGCCTCATCCTTCCCTCATTCATCCAGGGATACTACAGTGATTCTAGGTCTGGGAAGAGCTTCTCTGGGGTCCTAACCATTTTCTCTTTCCACTCAAAATCCTATACTCCTGCTGTGACATTTTAGAATGCCTGCTAATGTGTTTGCCTATCTGCAGGTGACTTTAGGTGAGTAATCAGATATGCTAGGAGTTTCACACATCACAATCCTGGAGATCTATGTCAACCATTTGTTTATGAGAGAAATGATAGAAATTTGTATTCTTTCGGTGAATAGCATACTTACGTCACCTGACAATAAAAAGTAAGTCTAATTTCTCTTTCATTTAGAAACTGGAAATAATAAGTGCAGAGGACATACTTTGTGGGCAGTAGATTTGGGATCAAATTATAGGAACTGCACTTTCAAGCTGTATAATTTTGGGGGCCAGTCCTTTCAACTGCTTACATCAGTTTTCCCATCTATAAAACGGGTCATAATAGTAGCTAAGTTATTGTCTGAGAACAAAATGAGACAATGAAAGTAAGGCACCTGATTCAAGTGTGGTGAGTCTTTGGTAGATGTTAATAACATAATCAGGCAGAATGAGCCAGAGGGAAGCTTCAAGGCCAGGTCTGTCAGACTGCAAAACCTGCTACCTTCTTTTTCCATTGCTTTCCCTCAAGCCAAGCTCTGAGGCAATTAGGGCCAGGAGCCTTGCCCTGTCCACCACAGTCCACAATCAGCCCCCATGTAACTTCCTGTTTGCACTCTGACCCTGATAATATAAATTCAGCCCCAGAAGGTATGAATATACAGTTGTGTATAGTATAAAAGAGAGGCAGGTTACATTTGTAAAGTGATGTTTATCTCTGAACTCTGGAGTCTCGAAGGCTAGGAAATTAAATATATATGTATCTATTTATATTTTATATATATTTATATATGCATACATACACACAAACACATATAGTCAGTTTTCTAACTGATGTTATTCTCTCATTTTATTTTAAAGTAGATCATATTGTCTTCTTACTTAAACCTTTAGCTTGTTGAAACTTGTTCTGAAAAGCAAAATGTTTTCTCTAGCTTGGAGTGAGAAAGGAGTCTATAAACACAGACCTTCCAAAATTTCAAAGGACAGAAGGGATGTGATTGAACTGTAAAGTTATAAGGAACACTAGAGAAAACGTAAGCCAGCACTGTGAAAGGGGTGGGAGGAGTATTGATTGAAACAAAGTCAATTTTCAGCAGAATAATAACAAGGAAAGAAATAAGATGTTGTAATAAGAGTAAGGAATGACCCAGATTATGGTATGTTGGTGTGTGACCTCTTCTGGTAGTAAAGGAATATATTAAATCAATCCATTAACAAATAAATAAGTACAAGGACATGACTCCAGGAATGGGTAATGGTTTTCTGGATAGATGTGGACAAGGTCATTATTCCTGTTATGAATAAAGCTAATAAAATTGCTGCTGAATGGCTGCTTCGCTGAAACCTAACAGGCTGATCTACTCAGGGCAGGTCCTGGGAGATTCTTCTGTTTCACAGCACTTCATTCCAACTCACAAGCCTCATCCTGAAAACCCCTCTTAGATTTCAGAGAGGGAGGTACAGGTATATGGTTGATGTGTGTTCAAAATCCTCCCCAAAGGAAATTTCCATCACACCAGCGCCTCTCTTCAAGTCAGACTTGAAGGCAGTGAGACCCTCTGGCCATTCCTTTTGAGATGATTATTTTTCAAGGCATCTGGTAGTGTTGCTTTTGTTTGTTCTTTTCCTGGTTCCTGAGTTTTTATTAACACAGATGGAGTTATATGCCTCCCACCATGGTATGGTAGTGGTCACCTGGCAGGCCAGATGGGGTTCCAGCTTGGCTGACCCCTTGTTTCTACCCCTAGTTAGGAAGTCCTAGTCATCCAGATCTGAGATTGAGACACAGCCGTCACTTCACTAGCTATGAGACATTTGGCAAAATAGTTTACTTCTGTAAGCCTCAATGTCATGACCTGTATGGTGGGGTTTAGATTGTTTAAGTCTTAAAGGGTAGAAAAGTTAGCATTTGTGAGATACTTAGCACTGCTTAGCATACTTTTGAGTGCTGAGCGTGTAGTCAATTCAAACGTAGTCATGACAAATTTTGTAGAAGTTAATTGTAACCCTAAAAGCATATTTCATGTGAGAAGGAAAAGCTTATTTATTTTGAGAAATAAGTTAGAACTGATGCATTCTGAGAGGAATAGTGAATCAGAAAGATAATGAAGTTGTTGACCCTAAGATGAGGCCAACATATATACCCACAGGCTGTTTGACTACAGACTAATTTTTCTTTTTTAACCTTTGCAGTTAGAAAACTAGGAGGCTAGATAATTTTTAAAGGCTGTGTCATCACAAATTTATCTCAAAATCCCAGAATAATGATATCAGTGATCCTCGAATATGTTCAGTTAGGACAGCCTTAAGAGTAACCTAGTCTATCCAAACCTCGTGCTTGACTTTTTCCCCACACTAACCCTATTTCTGTTTCTGCATCTCGGACAGTAGGGGCCTTTCTACCTCTGAAGGCTATTTTCATCTGAATTTGGATGGCTTGAACAGTTCTATTTAATTTTAACATTAGAAAGACATTTCTGACTCCCCGCAATTTCTCAAAATTTAATTCTTGTCAAGACGTACATAATGAGTCTTTCCTTAGCAGGGCAGTCCCCTCATTTGATTCAAAGAGGATATCACAGAGCTTAGAATCTTCTCTATCCAGTTAAATAAACTGAGGTTGTTCAACTGTACTCCATGGGAAATAGTTGTAAGATCTTTTTTCCTCTTGGCACTTTTCCTTTCAAAACACTCAATTGGTGATGCAGTGTCTTCCTTAAAAACAGTTCCCCCCAAAAATCCCACACGCTTGCAGCTCGAATTCTACATCTCATAGCCCTCATAATCTCAGTTGCATGTCTAATTGTTTCAGTCTTCATTCTACATGAGCTGCTACCAGGTCACGTTGCCTAGGTCACCTATTTCCTGTGTGTATATTTGTTTAACTCTTATATTTAAGATACGAATCTTTCAGTTAGTTTGGAGATAATTTTCATCTGTGCTTCTTTTTTTCCTCTAATAAGAAAAATACTTATCTCGATAGAGGATATTTTTGAACTGTGAAAAGAGTTTAGATTTTATTCTTTGGGCAATGCACTTAAATTCCCTTAAACTCCCTTACTATTATGTAAAACGGGCATAATGTTAAGATCTGAAGATTTAAAGAGTTCTACAATAATGACGTTGGTCACAGAATATAAAATTTCAGTTAGACAGGAGGGATAAATTCAAAAGATCTATTTTACATCATGGTGACTACAATTAATAACAATATATACTTGGAAATTGCTTAAAAGAGTAGATTTTAAGTGTTCTCACCATACACAGAAATATGTATGGCAATGCATGTTATTTAGTTTGATTTGGCCATTCCACTATATATATATATATCCAAACATGTTGTACATCATAAATATATGAAATTTTAATTTTTCATTTAAAAAGGACATTTTTAAAATAAGATATTAATTATTAAAGTGAAGTATAAACATACAAAAATCATAGCTTATAAATATGTATATTTACAAATTCATATGTACATGAAACGCTATTTTTCACAAGGAATCATAAACTAGTCCAGCAATGTGAAACAAAATATTATTTGTAGAATTTTAACTATAGTAGACAATTAAGCTGCCTAATTTCATAGCAAAGCTAAAACACAGACTTCAATCTCAGTCTATATCAAGAGTATTTATTTCCAAAAAGCACTCTCTTCACTTAAAATAGTGTATATGTAGATGAACTAAAATCTTCTACAATCAAAAAGATGGTTCTATTTCCTTCTGATAACTTCTTAAAATCCTCCCTAAAGTTTTAAGAAAAAGAAAATAAGTATTATTACATAAAAATGCTGAAGATAAATTTCCCATGGCTCCTACAATATGAGGGCTGTCTGGAAAGCATCCAGCCATGTAACTGTTCTCGTTGTATATTAACAATAGCTGGATACTTTCCAGAGAGCCCTTGTAAGTTCCCCCCTTTTTTTTCCTCCTGGAAGTTTATGTGCCTTGAAAACTGTAAGGTCAAAGAATGAATGTCAAGGAAACTGCTATAGTTATTTTACAAAGGTTGGTAAACAATTTCCTCCTAGGAATGAAAGAAGAGAAAACAAGGCCAAATGACTAGACACAACATGCTTCTGGGGTATGCAGATTATGAAAAAAGAAAAATTATTTAAGGGGTTGAGTATTTTGCTTTTCTGGGAGTCACCACCTTTGTCCAACATCTCCCCAGCCCAATAACCATATTTTTTTAATAAAATGTTTCAAAATCCCTTTGAAAATGGGATTTATTTTCCCATTTTATACCTGAGCAAACCAAGGCTACTCTAATTTTATAAACCAGAATTGTAGATGGAGGTTCCCATGTCTCTGTCTAATGGAGAGAAACAATAACAGTAATGACTATTAAATAAATGAAAGAGTCATTAAAACAATATGAACTTATAATGCAAGGATGATAGAAATGTTTTGATCTTAATAGGACATTTGCTGTGGGTAGCAAGGCTTGGTGGTTCTGAACAATTCTTCCCTTTAACGTCCATAATAAGTATAACAGCAATTATATAAAAGGGGTAAAATGATATTTGGGATATGAAACTGAGCAAACAGACATTTGGATTTGCACTGTACATGATCAAATCTCTTTCTCTTAGGTGAAATCACATTGTCTCACCTCTTTATTGGGCTAGGCTCTCTTTAATCTCCTGCTTCATGAATGGTCTTCAGCAATATTGAAAACCCTGTAAAATTTCCATGTTAACAAAACATGGTGAGTGGCATAGGAGATTTACTCAGGAGGCCATAAATGTGAGGTGCACAGGGAAAGACTGCAAGCATTCTGAAAGATGAAAGATGTGACAGCAGGTGGCATGCCAACATTTTAAGAATTGGCGGTTATTTAAACTGGGAGAGGGTCTGTACGGGTGAGATACATTTGGTAGTCATCAACAAGTAGGTGGTGTTTGTATACTAAAAATCAGATCAGCAAGAAATGGGTATAGATAGAGAAGAACAGAAGACCAAGATTGAGACTTGGTTTATTCCCACATTTACAGTTTGGGGAGAAGAGAAGGAAGTAGCACAGGGACTTAAGCTGGAAGAGGTAGAGGCAAAACCAGGAGAGAAGAGGTATCCAGGAAGCCAAGAAAAGGAAGTGTACCAAGGAGGATCTGATTCATTGTATCAAGTGCCGGGGATAAATTGAGAAGGATGAGGAAGGAGAATGAAACACTGGGGTTAGTAAAAGTTTCGATACAAGGCTTAGGTGAAAGCCTAATTGGAGTGGGTGAAAGAGAAAATTGGAGGAGAAACTTTGGAAAGAGTGTTATAGAAAGTCCTTCCAGGAATTATATTTTTACAGGGAGCAGAAAAATGGGAAGGCAGCTGAAGAGGAAAGTAGGATAAAGTGAGTTTTCTTGCTAGTTTGCTTTCTAAAACTGAAAAAGAATAACGTCATATTTATGATCTGATGGGAAGATCCAGGAGAGAGGAAAAAAAATGATGATGTATTAAAGAATGCATGAAATTGATGGAGTGATGACCTTGAGAAGGTGAGAGGAGATAGTATTCACCGCGTAAGTGTAAGGATTGACCAGATAGGAACTGAGAGAGAGTGCAAAGGGAAGGCATACATTGCCTCACTCTGGAGTCAGATGGCCCTGGCCTGAGTTTGCCTGCTGCCTCTGCTACTCTTAGTACCAACTTCCTTGGGTTTTCATGGGATTAAATAAATCTATACGTGTAAAGTGTATAGAACATTGCCTGGCACATAGTAAAAGCTCAATGATTAGCAGTTGCTATTATTCTTCCATCATTTGGTAATAAGTCACATTTTCCAAGATCAAAATAGGTCGTGTTGTCAGATTTAGTGTATTTCAGACTAGCAGGATTTGTCTCTAGGAGAAGGAGGATATTCCTAGTCACTCCCCTGGGAGAAGCTAAATGTGGCAAGAGTGCGATGTCTGTAGTCTAATATTCCTACTAGCTGTTTATTGAGCTCGTTCTAGGAAGATTTATTTATGATTCAGTAAATGTTTACTTTTTTACGCATATGAACTCATTTAATTTCCAACAACCATTTTAAATAGCCACAATTACTGTCTTCCTTTATAAGGGATTTGAAAGTTAGAAGGTTAAGTGCTTTGCCCAAGGTGACATAGTTGTTATGTGTCAGAGCTGGGCTGTAACACATGCAGTCTATCTTTACTGTCTCTCAAATTAGTCTATCTGTAAGTACTCATAATTGGCATTATACTTCATTTGTCCAAAGCATTCTTACTTAAATATTCTTATAGATAAGGATACTGAGAAAATATTAAATTAACCAAGTTGTGTCTTTAGCAAAGAAAAGAGTGCACTTATTAGTCAATGCCAAGGGAGGCTTAAGGAAGCTGCTAGAAAGGAAGTAAAAGAGTGAGTCATGAAACTTTCTCTAAAAGGATTCTATGCCAAAAAGAATGGTAGAGTTACTGGGCTATAGCCTAATGTGGTGAACTAGATTCTCTTCCAGAAAGACCTGAGTATTAATTAGTTAATCACTTGGTGACATTTAATCAAGAGCCAGAAATCTAACCAATGGCCGACCTGTTGTAACACTGGGGTACTGGTCTGGCTTCTTGCCTGTGCTGTTCAGTCTTAATTAGCAATTATCTCAGCTGGGTAACCCTTTGCTCCTAGGAAATTTCAACAAGAAATAGCTAAGTGAAAATTTCACCTTTTGCCTTCGTCACTTGTTATTAGTCAATGTGTTTATTCAGTTTCCAATGTCACAATGGACCCACTTGATGGAAAGATCTGGCATTAGACCAACAATTCCTTTAATGAGAAGAAATAATGAAGCTGTCCTGAAGGCAGGTGGGAGATTTCCTTTACTTTCATAACTTTGTCCCTTTCTGTCACTCCGAAATGTGGCCTTATTTAATAACATTAATTTTAGTTCCTTCTGGACTAAATAGAGAAAGATACCTAAGAGTCAAAAGATACCTTCAGAGTCAAAAAGGATTTTTGCTTCAACTCAAAACTGGGAGTTTTCTATTTAAAATGTCCTCTCAGGGTAAAGATAATGCCTTACTCTGATTCCTTCAATGATATTTTCTTTTGACCCCACCTTTGGAAGGTCTTCGGTTCGAATCATTACTTTTCCTCTCTGTGTCCATGGGCAAGTGACTTAACCCCTCTGAGTATATTTCAGAGACGAAAGGTCAGGAAAGGGCTTTCTGTTGAGATGTCATGTGAGCTAGGAGACAAATGAGCCCACTTGATGATTATCAGGAGTGAGGAGGTTCCTGGAAAAAGAAAGAGCAAAGCCGAAAGCTTTGAGCCAGTGTGGATGGTGCAAAATGATCTCCAGGAAGCGTGGTACATGCTGAGGTCAGAGAGACAGGTGTAGGCTGACCATATGGGGCATTTTAGACAGGATGAGGTGTAGGAGGAGTTTACCCAAAGTGCAAGGGAAATCTATGGGAAGGTTTCAAGCACTGGAATGACAGATCTAATTTACCTTACAAAAAAAAAAAAAAATCACTTTAGTTTCTGTGTAGAAGACCAATTAGGAAAAAATGCAAGTAGAGTGCTTAGCTTGTAGTATTTGAAAAATGTTATTTATTGTCATGAGTATCATTATTCTCAGAAAGGGGCATCTTTCCTAGGATGGCATGTCATAATCTTCCATGAGAAGGGGCTGGGCTTCAAATCACTAATCCCTTAACCCCTAAAGCATCCAGTCAAATTCTATAGGAAGACGTGTTCTTACCATGCACCCCCGCAACTTCCCCTTAGCCTATGGGGTATCATCCATGGCATGATGTGTGTTGTCCATATCACGTGTGTTGGGGGTGGAAATAATGTTGAGAGTCTCAACGTTCATATCTAATCTTCCTCTGCAGAATTATACTGCCACTGGGATGATATCAAATTTAAGCTTGATCTGCAGATTATTAGAGAACCCAGTTCTATACCAAATGGAGAAACACAATATTTGCAGATAAGGCACTTTTCAAGGAACTCATTATAATCTCAATTTTAAAAGCTGCACCACTGAAAGCAAGTTAATTTTTATAACTTGAATGTTTGCTGCTGTTAATAATACCAAGAAATGGCCTTGGAAGACACGATATACATGGATTTCGTTTGACCTTCACGACAATCTGATAAATCAGGTAAAGTTGGTATTGCAGCATAGGGATTGTGAGATATGCCCAAGCCGACCGACAGCTCCAGACTGGGACCCACAGTTGTGAATCATAGTCTGGTGCTCTCTGCATCATCCCAATGGCTGCTGACACCACTTGCCCTCTGTTCACTTCACAGTTTTATGGAGAATGAGATCATTTTAAAGTGCCATATAGAATTGGGATTTTTAAAATGTCATTGTCAAAACCATGCATTAAATGTATTAAGAAGGGAATTCCAAGAAGGGAAAAATTCTGAATGGGCACCCTTAAGAAACACAAAATGTATGCCTTAGTAGTGCAGGAGAAGCCTAGATTTTACTTGGAAACTGAATCTGTTTGAAATTAATTGTTATCTCTTTGGCACGTGAAGAAAACCCACTAGGGTTCGGAGAATGAGCTGCTCAGGTTTGTTTTGTTTTGCTTTTAACTTATGATTGCCATCAACCTTCTTAATGAAGATTCTAAAATAAAAGAGCTAATAGTTTGAGAAAATTCCAAGAATAAACAACAATGGAATCCCCACTTCTAAGATGAGTCAGTTTCTTCTTTGTTTTTATTTTGTGAAGTGTTTATTAAATTATAACATACTTAGAGGGTAGGCCACACATTTTAGGTCAACTGTTTGACTAATTTTTAACCAAGGGAATATACCCATATAATTGCCATCCAGATCAAGAAATGGAATTACCAGCATCCCAGAAACTTTTCTTGCATCTTTCCCAGTTAACATCACCTTCTCTAGGAAGCCACTGTTCTGATTCTCTCATTGTAAATTAATTTTCATTATTTGAACTGGTGGATATGATTTGGTGAACTAGTGCATCACATTTTGTGGGCTAACAGTTGCCTCGAGGTACAATTTACATAACATAAAATTTAACCATGATAAGTGTACACTTAATGGTTTATAGTAAACTTAGAGTTGTGCAACCATCACCATAATCCAGTTTTAGGTCACCTAAAAAATTTCCTCTGTTTGTGGTTAATCCTTACTCCTGTTCCCATCCCCCACCCCAGACAACCACTAACCTATGTTCTGTTTGTATAGATTTGCCTTTAAATGCAAGCACACAATATATAGTCTCTTGTATCTGGCTTTCTGTATTTAGCATAACGTTTTGGGGTTCATCCATGTTTAGCACGAATCAATAGTTTATTTCTTTTTATAGATGAATAATATGCCAGTGTACAGGTTTTGTTTATCAGTTGACACGCGTTTGGGTTGTTTCTTCTTTTTGGCTATTATGAATAGTGCCACAATGAACATTCCTGTATAAGTCTTCGTGGAGACATAGGTCTTAATTTACCCTGGGTATGATACCTAGGAGTGCAGTTGCTGGGTCATACACTAAGTATATCTAACATTTTAAGAAACGTCCAGTCTGTTGACAACAGTGGTTGTACCATTTTACCTTAGCACCAGCAATGTATGAGGGTTGCACACAGTTTTTTCACATCCTTGCCAACATTTGGTATTTGGTATCAGTATTTTTGATTATAGCCATATTAGTAAGTGTGTAGCGATATATTGCTGTGGTTTCATTTCTCTAATGAGTAATGCTATTGAGCATTTTTTCTTGTACCTAGCCATGTGTATATTTTCTCTAATACAATTTCTACTTTAAACTTTGCCCATTTAAAAAATTCAGTCATCTTATTGAGCTGTAAGAGTGAGTTTTATATTCTGGATACAAGTCGTTTATCAGATAAATTATTTGCAAATAGCTTGTGTCTATTCTGCTCTGTGACTTTTATTTTCATGCACTTAATGGTATATTTTGAAAAGCAAAATATTTTAATTTTGATAAAATCCAATTTATCTTTTTCGTCCACAGCTGTGCTTTTGTTGTCATATTTAAGAGTTCCTTCCCTAATCTAAGGTCACAGAAATTTTCTCCTATGTTTTTTCCCAGAAGGCTTATGTTCGTAACTCTTACATTTAGGCATATGATTGATGCCTCTTGAATTAAGTGTCTATGTTCATTAATTTATGTAATTATCCCAAGACCATTTGTTGAAATGATCATTTTTTTTTCTATTTTGAATTTCATTGATAAGAACATAAATATATGGTTTATTTCTTGACTATTTTTCTATTATTTATTTTATTTTATTTCAGCATATTACGGGGGTACAAATGTTTAGATTATATATATTGCCTTTGCCCCACCCAAGTCAGAGCTCCAAGCCTGTCCATCCCTCAGATGGTGCACACCACACCCATTATGTGTACATAGTGTTGATCAATTCATACCAATTTGATGGTGAGTACATGTGGTGCTTGTTTTCTATTCTTATGATACTTCACTTAGTAGAATGGGTTCCAGCTCTCTCCAGGATAATACAAAGATGTGCTAGATCACCACTGTTTTTTCTGGCTGTGTAGTACCCTATGGTATACATGTACCGAACTTTATTAATTCGCTCATGTACTGATGGGCACTTGGATTGTTTCCACATCTTTACAATTGTGAGTTGTGCTGCTCTAAACATTCTAGTGCAGATTTCTTTTATATAGAAAGTCTTTTTTTCCTTTGGGTAGATGCTCTGTAATGGGATTGCTGGATCAAATGGTAGTTCTACTTGTAGTTCTTTGAGGTATCACCATATTACTTTCTACAGAGGTTGTACTAGTTTGCAGTCCCACCAGCAGTGTATGAGTGTTCGTATCTCTCCACATCCAAGCCAAAATTTATTGTGGGGAGTTTTTGATAAAAGCCATTCTCACTGGAGATAAGTGATACCACACTGTGGTTTTGATTTGCATTTCCCTGATGATTAGAGGTGTTGAGCATTTGTTCATAGGTTTTTTGGCCATAGGTCTGTCATCTTTTGAATAGTTTCTGTTCATGTCCTTTGCCCACTTTTTAACATTCCCTTATTGGATGTGTAACATGTGAGTATTTTCTCCCATCCTCTAGGTTGTCTGTTCTCATGATAGTTTGCTTGGCTGTGCAAAAGCTTTTTATGTTTCTTGTTGCTGTGATTGCTTTTTGGGTCTTCTTCATAAATTCTTTCCCTAGGCCAACGTCTACAAAAGTTTTTCCAACTTTTTCTTCTAGAACTCTTATAGTTTCATGCCTTAGTTTTAGGTGCATTATCTACTGTGAGTTCATTTTTGTGAGAGGTGTGGATCCTGTTTCAGTCTTCTACGTGTGGCTATCCAATTTTCCCAGCACCATTTATTGAATAGGGATTCTTTTCCCCAGTGTATGTTTTTGTCATCTTTGTCAAAGATTAGATGGCTATATGAGGATGGTTTTATATCTGGGTTCTCAATTCTATTCCATTGGTCTATGTCCCTGTTCTTGTGCCAGTACCATGCTGTTTTAGTTACTATAGCCTTGTAGTATAGGCCTGTATCATGACTTCTATTCAACATAGTGCTGGAAGTCCTAGCCAGAGCAATCAGACAAGAGAAGGAAATCAAGGGCATCCAAATGGGGACAGAAGAGGTCAAACCATTGCTCTTTGCTGATTATATGATCTTATATCTAGAAGAAAACCCAAAAGATTCTGCCATGAGACTACTGGAATTGATAAACAAATTCAGCAAAGTCTCAGGTTACGAAATCAACATATAGAAATCAGTAGCATTCCTACATGCCAACAATAGTCAAACTGAGAACCAAATCAAAGATTCGATACCCTTCACAATAGCAACAAAGAAAATAAAATACCTAGGAATATATTTAACTGAGGAGGTGAAAGACCTCTATAGGGAGAACTACAAAACACTGAGGAAGGAAATAGCAGAGGATATAAACAGGTGGAAAACCATACCATGCTCGTGGGTCGGCAGAATCAACATTGTTAAAATGTCTATCCTACGCAAAGTGATCTACATATTCAATGCAATTCCTATTAAAATGCCAACATCATTTTTCACAGATCCAGAAAAAATAATTCTATGTTTCATGTGGAACCAGAGAAGATCTCGTATAGCAAAATCAATGTGTTTTAAGCTAAGTGTTATTAACTTATTACAAAAGAATCGGCCAAAAAGTTTTATAAGTTAAAATTTTAAAGAAAGCTAAAGTTAATTTAGTGTTGAAGAAAAGATATTTTTAAATAAATTTAGCCTGAGTTCATAGTGTTTGTAAAATCTACAATAGCATAATGTCCTAGACTTTCCTGTTCACTCACAACTCACTGACTGACTCACCCAGAGAAACTTCCAGTCTTGAAGGCCCCTTTCATCATAACTTGCCCTGTTTAAGTATGCCATTTAAAAAAAATCTTTTATACTGTTATTTTACTGTTCCTTTTTTATATTTGGATGTGTTTAGGTACATAAATACTTACTATTATGTTACAATTGCCTACAATATTCAGTACAGTAACATGCTGAAAAGATTTGTAGCCTATAAGCAACTATTCTAGGTATATAGTAGGCTCTACCATCTAGTTTTGTGTATGTACACTCTATGATGCTTACCCAACAATGAAATTGCCTAATAACACATCTCTCAGAATATATCCCCATTGTTAAGTGATGTATGACTACAGTTGTTTTAAGAAAGCTCAGTGAACAGCTATGTAAAATACAGAGAAACAATTCAATCAAACCAGAAAAAGAATAAATGACCAAAATTAAAAATTTAACAAAGATTAAATTATTAAAAATAAAATATAAATCTGGGAGCTGAGAAACAGTACATGAAATGAAAAATGCAATAAAGCATGGTAACATGTAATAAAGAATTATAAAGCAGAGGGAAAGAATCAG
>RJWJ010013708.1:0-39726 GCA_004363605.1 Indri indri | reverse complement strand
TTTTTTTTTTTTTTTTTTTTTGTAATTTTTTTATGAGTTCTTTATATATTTTGGATAAAGTCCCTTACCACGTGTATTGTTTGTAAATATGTTCTCCCATTCTGTGGTTTGCCCTTTCACTTTCTTCATGGTATTTGCAGCACAAAAGTTGTTAATTTTGATGTAGTAGAAATTATTTTTTTTGTTTCTTGTGCTTTTGGAATTGAGTCTAAGAAACCATTGCCTAACTCAAGGCCAAGGTTTACCATTATGTTTTCTTCTCAGAGTTTTATAGCTCTACTCTTTACATTTAGGTCTATGATACATTTTGAGTTAATTTTTGTATATGATTTGAGATAGGAATCCAATTTTGTTATTTTGCGTGTGGACATCCAATTCTTGCTTTACTTGTTAGAAAGACTGTTTTTTCTCACTGAATTGTGTTGGTATCCTTGTGAACAAATCAATTGACTCTCCGTTCTACCATAAAAATCTATATGTCCATTTTTATGCCAATACAACACTGTTGACTACTGTAGGTTTGTAATAAGTTTTGAAATTGGATGTGTAAGTCCTCCAACTTTGTTTTTCTTTTTCAAAATTGTTTAAGCTATTCTGACTCCTTTTTAAATTTCTATGTGAATTTCTGGGTGCAGTGTCTCATGCCTATAATTCTAGCACTTTGGAAGTCCGAGGCAGGAGGATTGCTTGGGCTCAGTGGTTCAAGACTAGCCTGAGCAAAAGGGAGAACCCTTTGTACTTTAATAGAAAAATTAGCCAGTTGCCGTGGTACATGCCTGTAGTCCCAGCTACTCTAGAGGCTGAGGCAAGAGGATTGCTTGAGGCTAGGAGTTTGAAGTTGCAGTGAGCTAAGATGATGCCAATGAACTCTACCCAGGGTGACACTGAAAAAAAAAAAAGGAAAAAAATTTCTATATGAATTTTGGGACCAGTTTATTAATTTCTGCAAGGAAACCAGTTGGGATTTTATTAGGATTTTCACTGAATCTGTAGATAAATTTGGGGATATTGCTATTAACAATATTAAATCCTTTAATTAATTTGAACATCTTATAGTTTTCAGTGTACAAGTCTTGCACTTTTTTTGCTAAACTTACACCTAAATATTTTATTCTTCTGATGCTATCGTAAGTGGAATTGTTTGCTCAATTTCATTTTTGAAATGTTCACTGATAGAGTATAGAAAGACAATTGATTTTTACATGTTCATCTTGCATCCTACAACCTGGATGAACTCATTTATTAGTTGTAATAGTTTTCAGTGGATTCCTTCAGATTTTCTATACAGAAATATACAGAAGATCATGTCATCTGCAAATAGAGATAGCTTTATTTCTTCCTTTACAATCTAGATACCTTTTATTTCTTTTCTTCCCTAATTGCCCTAGCTAAAATCTTCAACAAGTGGTGTTTAATGTAAGTCAGAAGCTATAGCTACAATTGGCTACTTTGGGAAGAGAAAATAGTCTGAGAGAAAGGACAGTAATGGCAAATACAAAGAAATAAGCATATTAATTTATTTTTGCATTTGTTTTTATGATTAGTAGATTTTAGATGTTGATTTATTGTTGATTTTTATTATTTAAATATGCAATGTACCTGGAATTTATTTGTGTGGTTTTTTGTTGTTGTTTCAGTTTTTTTATTTGTACTTGACTTTGCTGCCATAGGGATTTTGAGGGACATAATAAACTAACCGTAGAAGACAGGAAGCGATACTGTAGCCCCATCAGACTTCCAGTTTGTGTTGTCAAAACTGTTCTAGGGCCACTCATGTTTCATAGCTGGTTTAATTAAATGGTCCATTAAAATCTGATGGCTAGAAAGATAAGTGTATTTTTCAACACGGAAACTGTATGAAGAAAACTGGATCCCAGTAATTTCATAAGTTTACAGAAATACGAATAAACATAAAAAAATATTTAATCAAGTCTACTGACCTGAGTGATCACAATATTTAAAAATTGATTATGTTATGTATTAATCATTAATTATGAATGAACAAAAGAATCTAAATTCATTTAATATTTTGTTGCATATTTCATGTAGCACGTTGCAGGTTTTCACTTAACTGTCACTACTAGTTCAGCTGTGTGGATAATTCAACTGCATGTTTTACTCAAAGAAGCCCTTCAATTTGTCTTAATTTGCAAACTCAGTTTATTTGCAGTTAACCAAACACCTCTAGAATAAGAGTCTTTGTTTACTATATTTTATTAGCATACATACATTGAGAATACAAATATACGATCACTGTAATAAGACAAAACCAATATGCATGGAATGAAATTATTCTCGCCCTCCTCCTTCCAATAACTGACCTACTTCTCGTGCCACTGTGACAAGTGATCCCTAATAGCAGCCTGGTGTGTAACCTTCTACACGTCCATAAACTCTTATCAATATATATATCCATGTAGAAGTCTTTTAGTTTACAGATTTGTATTTTTATGAACAAAATCGGAATCATCTAATACTGCGTCCCCAACCCCTGGGCCACAGACCAGTCAGTGGCATGTTAGGAACTGGACTGCATAGCAGGAGGTGAGCAGCAGGGGAGGCAGGGAAGCTTCATCTGTATTTACAGCCACTCCCCATCGCTCACATCACCGCATAAGCTCCACCTCCTGTAAGATCAGCAATGACATTAGATTCTCATAGGAGCATGATCCCTACTATTAACATACACTGTGCATGCAAGGGATCTAAGCTATCTGCTCCTTATGAGGATCTAATGCCTGATGATCTGAGATGGAGCTGAGGCAGTGATGCTAGTGCTGGGGAGCAGCTGCAAATACAGATTATCATTAGCAGAGAGGTTTGACTGCACAATAAATGTAATGCGCTTGAATCATCCTGAAACCATCCCCTCCACCCGCCAGTCCATGAAAATACTGTCTTCCACGAAACCAGTCTCTGGTGCTAAAAAGTTTGGGGACCACTGACCTAATACACATTATTCAAATTGCTTTTGTCATTTAATGGTATAACAGGCATATTCTTTTACTTCAAAATAGCTAACTTTAACTCATTCTTTTCTTTCCTTTTTAAAGAAATAATTGTATATTTAATAACGTACTATTCCCCACTGATGCATATCCAAGTTGCTGACATTTTTTTAGCCATTTCCAATGATACTGTAAAGATCATCTTCAAACAACACTGGAAAAACCATCTTTATAAATACATCTCTTTTGAGTTTCTTTCATTTCTAAATTGTTTTGTCATATATTTTGCCCCTTATTTTTTTCCCTCCAATTATTACTTTGTAGCAATTCTTTGTATAGTGAAGATATTTACATTGTATCTGTCACACGTATTTCATTTTTCCTATTTATTGGTTACCTTTGCCATTTTAAAATGGTATCTTCATCCAGACAAGTTTTTAAAATTGCCTACATGTTCAAATATATCTTCTCTTTTATGTTTTCTGTGTTCTTTTACTATTATAAAAAGATAGATAAATATAAATTTATGCTAATTAAGTATAGAATCTTCTGGAAGGTACTATGGATTGATTGTGTCCCTCTCCAATTCATATATTGATGCCCTAATCCCCAATATAATGGTACTCGGAGGCAAGGCCTTTGAGAGGTCATTAGGGTTAGATTAGGTCATGAGGGTAGGGCCCTCACGATGGGATTAGTGCCCTTACACAAAAAAAAATAAAAAGGAAAAGACACGAAATCTCTGTTTCTCCCTTAGAAGGAAACCATGTAGAATGCCTTCACCAGACACTGAATCTCCTGGCACCTTAGTCTTGGACTTCCCGGCCTCCAGAACTGTGATAAATAAATGTTTGTTGTCAAAATACCCAGTCTGTGGTATTTTGTTATAGCGGCCCAAACTGAATAAGACAAAAACACACTAGAATTTGGAAATAGTGGTTGCCTCTGAGGAGAGGAATTAGAAGGAAGCTACTTTTCCCTGTATACCTCCTTTTGCTATGTGAATTCCTAGCATATTTAAATAGTGTTATATCGTGGCAAAGGGCATAATCTCTGAGCCAGACTGTCTGGGTTCAAATCTCTGCTCTTCCAAAATTGATCAGCATTGGTTTTATATCTTCATAAAACAGATTGAGTAATAGCACATACATTAGAATGTTCCTATTAGTACTGAAATTAATTAATACATGTAGAGTACTTAGAATATCAACAGCTATATTAGAAGCACTGTCATATTAGCTATTTTTTGTGTATTCAAATCAATAGGTACATTATTAAATAAATATTTAAAATGAGAATAAAGATATAACTATAGGTTTTAAACAAAAAATTTAACAATTTTATTTATATTTTTTATTTTGTGGACTATTATGTGTAGGTGTATGAGTAATTCTAGAGCACACTGAAGAATCCTAACTAAACATAAGCCACCCAAGAAAATGTAGAACCCCACCTGATGGAAAAATACCAAGAACAGAGAGAGAAAGGCAAAAATAAACAACACTGGTTTCAGATAGAGGTTTGGAATTATGCATTTAAACATAAAAATATCTCCAAGAGATATTGTTTAAATGAAGATGATGATGTTGAAAAGTAAGTGTAAAGTGCCACAATTTGTATAAAATATATATTCTTTATCTATTGTTTATATGAGTTGTGAATATCTCTCCTTTGTGTTTTATCTTTTTACTCTCTTAATGATAACTTTGGACCAAAATAGTAGTTAATTTTGACATAGTTCAATTTATCAATATCTTATTTTATTATTAATGATTTTTGGTGTTCTGTTTGAGAAATCTTTCTTTAGCCTTCCAATAATGAAGGTGTTGTCTTATGTTATCTTCTAAGAGGTATAGTTCCACTTTCCACATTTATATTTGCTATCTACCTGAAATTGATTTTTATGAATGATGTGAGGCAGATGTCCAATTAATTTTTTTCCCCTGGAGAGACAAAATTTTTCCAGTATCAATTATTAAAAAAATTTTCTTTCTCCACATAAATGTTTTCATGTGTCTGGGCTCTCTATTCTGCTGCAAAGATTTATCTATCCAGGTGCTAATACCACATCCTTTAAATTGTTCTATCATTGTAAAAATTTCTAATATCTGATAAAGGAAGCCTCACGACTTGTTCTTTCAGAGGTCTGAAATATTACCAGTACTTTGTGTGTCCATATAAATCATAAAATTAGTTTGTAAATTTAATTTTTAACCAAAAAACTGTAGAGATTTTGATGGGGCTTGTATTGATTTTGTATTTTAATTAAGGGAATATCTTTATAAAACTGGGTCTTCTCATCCATGAACATAGTACCACTATTCATTTATTTAGATTTCTTTAATTTCTCTCAACAAAATTTAGAAATTTATGCAAAATATTAATACATACTTTTGCTATATTTTTATTGGTAATATT
Organism: Indri indri; assembly: GCA_004363605.1. Taxonomy (NCBI): domain Eukaryota; kingdom Metazoa; phylum Chordata; class Mammalia; order Primates; family Indriidae; genus Indri; species Indri indri. The sequence continues at coordinate 34,360 of RJWJ010013708.1, read as the reverse complement.
TTTAAATTATTGTAAATTATATTTCTTAAAATTGCATTTTCTAGTTTTATTGATATATGTAATATCATTGACTTCAATGCATGATCTTTTTTGGATATTAATTCTAATAATTTATCTATGGATTTTATAGGTTTTTCTACTTTATGCAATTATATCATCTTGTTCAATATGACATTTTCATTTATTTTTTTTCTTTTCCATTCTGTATATCTTTTATCTTTTTTTATGTCTTACCAGACTGCTTATGTTCTCCAATACAGTGCTTAATAGAAGTTTTTTGTGTGTGTTTGTTTTTTTGGTTTTAATAGTGGATATCTTTTTCTCTGAAGGAAAGCTTTAAATACTTCAGAATAAGTCTAGTCATTATGCTAACTTTACAGATGCATAACCTTTATCGGCTTAAGGATTTTCCCTTTTATTATTAGTTCCCTAAGAGTTTTTAATCCTGGATGGACGTTGAATTTTATCAAATGCTGTACAGCACAAACTGATATGATCATAAGATTATTTTTTCCTAGAATCTGTTAATGTGATGAACCACAATAACTAATTTTCTAATGTTAAATTAATCTTGCTTTCTTGAAATAAACCCAACTAAGCGATGATGTATAGAGATAGAAACAGAGATTGTTAGAAAACAAACTTTTAACAAATTTAGTTTAAAGATCTAATTGGCTTTTATTAGAGATGTATGAATCAAGCAACATCTCATCGAAAGATTTAGACAAGGCACTCTGATGGGCATGGCAGAACAGTCAGTGTTTACAAGGTAGCTTGAGTAAGAATAAGGAAACAGCATAATACAAAAAGCAGATTGGTTGACATCTGTTTACTTAAGCTTACTTTCCTTGTAAGGGTTAACTCAAAGAGGACTTTCTCATTATGCCAGCTAAAACTGGCTTGCTTGGCGATTTGGCTATCATCTTTCTCCTGATTTCCTGGAAGATCAGATAAACAACTTAGTTTCAGTTTGGAGGCATGGAACTTTAGCATGAGTGACTCCATGTTGGTTTGACCTGTTGGGGCCTAGTGCAGCAGCTTAGTCCAAACTCATGGCCTCCAGTAAATTCTATTTAACAAGATAGAAAGATATGTATTACTGAATTCAATTTGCTAATATTTTGTTTAGGATTTTTATATCTATGTTAATAAGTAAAGTTGGTCTGGAATAGTCTTTTCACAATTAGTTTTAAGATTTGGAATACAAATTATGCTACCTTCAGAGTATCATAGGAGAATATAACAGAATATAACTGCTTTCTTTCTTTTTTTTTTTTGGTTGGAAGAGTTTGTATAAGTTAGAATTTTTGCTTCGTTGAATCTCTACTTGGACTCTTTGGTGAAACCATCTGAGTTTAGGATTTTCATTGTGAATTACAGAAAGATTTTTAATTATTTTCTCAATTTCTTTAATGGTGACAGCTTTATTCAGTTTTTAAAAATATTTTTCTTGGAAGTTTTTTAGGAATTTGACCATTTTATCTAAATTTTCAAAATGTATATATGAGATAAAGTTGCTTCTAATAGCTTTTAATTTTTTAATGTCTCTAGTTTCTGTAATGATAACACTTTTTTGATATTGGTTATTCATGACTTATTTATTTTTATTGATCTATCTCACCAGGTATTTTTCAATATTTGAATCATTTCAAAGGACCATCTTTTCACATTGTGGTTCCTTTACTGTATTTTTTTATTTGACAAATTGCTCTTCTTACTTTTATTATATCCTCCCTTCCATTGTTTGGGGCTTTATTTTGCTGATCATTCTCTAATTTTGTGAAATAGATACTTACTAAATTTACATCATTCTTCATTTTTAATGTATACAATTAAGGCTATATATGTGTGTGTGTATACATATATAAAATTTCAGCTGTATCCCACAAATTTTGATATGTAGTATTTTCATTATCTGTTAGTATTTTCAAATTTTACTTATGATATCATCTTTATTTCTGTGATTCCAGATAGATGTTAGACCTCTCACTCTATCTTGAATGTTTCTTATCTCTACTCTATACAGTTGTCCCTCAGCATCCATAGGAGATTGGTTCCAGGAGCCCCCTTGAGTAGAAAAATCCATAGATACACAAATTGTTTATATAAAATGGCATAGTATTTACATATAACCTATGCACATGCTCCTGTATAATTTAAATCATCTCTAGATTATTTATAATACCTAATACAATGTAAATACTATATAAATAGTTCTTATACTGCATGTATTATTTAGGGAATGATGACAAAAAAGTAAATATATTTTTCAATCTCTCTGTACTGTATTTCTTATAATTTAATTTCTATTTATTCTCTCTTCAGTTGTGCCAGAAGCTCCCTACCACATCCATTGAATTTTAAATTTCAGATATAATAATCTTCATTTCAAGAAGTCTTATTTAGTTTTTTATCAAATCAGCTATGTCCCTTTTTATAGATTTCTCTTATTTCTAGACATTTTCACATTTTAGATCATTTCTTTAAACATGTTAAACAATGCTTTTTATAGTCTACATTAGATAAATCTAATATCAGAAATCTGAGAAGGCCTATTAGGCTGTTTATTGTTTTTACTTGTTCTTGGTCATGGAACCTGTTTTCCTAACATGTCTGGTTATCTTCATGAGCAGATCAGTGCCTTTAAAAATTATTTTTAGAATCCTCCTCCCCCTCCCACAAAAAGAACACTGACATTTGTTTCTCTCAGGCAAGTAAAACCAAGTTCATGGCTTGAGGTTCCCTGAACCACCATTGTTTATATATTCAGTCTGCAAACATGCAAAGAGCTGACCTATAGCCACAGCTTCTCAGGGACTTTTTTTGTTGTCCTTTTCCCACTCTCACCCCTTGGTCTGATCACCACCAAGGCCATCTTTCCCAAAATCCAGAGGTGACAGGAGAAAAAGACACATTGATTTTGGCATTCTCTTACCTTGAGGGTGTATCCTTCCGCAACCACAACTTAACAGGTAGAAACAATCTTCAAAGAGACTCCTCACTTTGGACAGGCTCTGGGCCTTGGAATCTGCCCCCTTAAAATGGCCATAAAACTGAAAACAAAACTACCTAAAGTCGGAAAATTCATTCAGGGTAATAGCAACTTCGGTGTTCAGGTATTCACTTACCTCTCCAGCATTCAGACTTTCTGAGTTCAGACTTTCCTCTAGAATTTTTCCTGAAAATTCACCACTCCCTTGGAATATGTTTAATGCTTTTAAGGCGATGTTTTAAATATTTTCTCTATCGTATTATCATATCAGCTGGATATTTTATCCAAATAACCAAACTCACTATTATTTAAAAGTCCTGTTGCTGACTTGATTAGGAATGATTCCAGAGCTTTGAGAGTGGGCTTGATGCTGAATACATCACACACGCACACACGCACTCTCTCTCTCTCTCATTAAATGTCTAATTATTCACATTTTATTAAATGTTTTTTAAAAAATAAATATTAAACTGAGTTCAAATCTTTTCAGTACCTATGAAAATATTCATGTCATAGAACGCTCCTCCTTCAATTCATTGTTCTGCTTCATTATAGTAATGGTTTTCATGTTACAGTCACACATCGCTTAATGATGAGGATATGTTCTGAGAAATGCATCGTTAGGTGATTTTGTCATTATGCAAACAGCACAGAGTGTAATTACACAAATCTGGATGGTGTAGCCTACTGTACACCGAGGTTATATGGTATAGCATATTGCTCCTGTACAGTAGGTTATTGTACTGAATACTGTGAGCAATTGGAACATGGTGGTATTTGTATATCTAAACAAAGAAAAGGTACAGTAAAAATAAAATAAAAAAGATAAATTTTACACCTAGAGTGCTTATCATGAGTGGAGCTTGCAGGACTAGAAGTTGCTTTGGGTGGGTCAGTGAGGGAGTGGTGAGTGAATGTGAAGGCCTGGGACATTATTGAACACTAGTGTAGACTTTGTAAACACTGTACACAGGCTACACTAAATTTATAAAACAAAATTTTCTTTCTTCAATAATAAATTAACCTTACCTTACTGTAACTTTTTTACTTTATAAACTCTTTAATTTCTTTACCTTTTTGACTCTTTTGTGACAAGACTTAATTTTGTATTTTTTTATTTATATCTTTATTCTATAAGCTTTTTATTTTTTATTTTTTTCATTTTTACTTTTTAAACTCTTTTGTTAAAACCTAAAACAGAAGCACACACATTAGCCTAGGCTGACACAGGGTCAGGATCATCAATATCACTGTCTTCCACCTCCACATCTTGTCCCACTGGAAGATCTTCAGGGGCAGTAACCCACATGGACTAGTCATCTCCTAGGATAATGCCTTCTTCTGGAATACCTCCTGGGAGACCTACCTGAGGCTGTTTAACAGTTAAGATTTTTTTAATAAGTAGAAGGAGTACACTCTAAAATAATTATTAAAACTACAGTATAATACATACTAGGCAATAGGAATTTTTCAGCTCCATTATAATCTTATGGTACTACCGTCATATATGCTGTCTGTTGTTGACCAGAACATAGTTAGATGGCACCTGACTGTATTTACCCAGCTTTGAATTATCTCACATGTCCATTTGCTAATATTTTATCTAGATGTTTGCATTAACATTCATAAGTATGATTGGTCTGTAGCTTTTATTGTCCCATTTCAGTTTTAAGGTTATGTTGACTTCATAAAAAGATTTTAAAAAATAAAAAGCTTTTCAATCTTTTATCCGTATTTTATGTTCTAGAACAACTTTAATAGCATTAGAGTTTTCTATTTGTTAATTATTTGGTAGAATTTACCTATTGAACTTTCTGGTCCATTGCTTTATTGGAGGAGATAGCCCTTGGAAAACTTTATCATTTTTTTCCCGTGGTAAGTGATTTGCTTTGACTTTATGTTTCGAGGTTAGTTTGGTAAATTAACCTATCATCATTGTCAATTTCTTTCATCATTAATCTCTAAAAAATTGCATAGAATTAACAAAAATGTTATCTTACTCCATGTTTATCACTTCCTAAAAGTTTTTGCTACCTTTTTTCTTGTTTTGTACCTAAAGCCAAATCTATTTATGTTTAACTTTTATAAAAGAAATGGTTCTTTGATTAACATAATAGTTCTTTTTTTCTCTATTTTAGTCCACTGACTTCTACTTTATAAATGCTTTTAACATGTAGATATGGATATACTTAATTTGTTTTTATTCTTTAGGTCTTAATACTATAGCTAGTTAAAGACTGTGGGTATAATTGAGCCCTATTTCAGGGATTCTTCCATAGGTTCTGATGCATGATGCTTCATCATTTATTTTTCTAGATATTTTATAACTTGATTTTAATTTATTTGACATGATTTATTTAAAATGATATTTTTAATCCATTTTAAAATATATATAACATTATTACTTTAGAAATTGATTTCATTTCATTGTATTTATTGATACAACAGGAATATTTGTTGTCAGTTCATGTCATCTCATTTTATTTTATTATGTCTCTTTGGAATGCAAATGAAATGGTGATGCAATTGACTGGAAGATTCCATCAGACAGAATGGGAGGGTATAAAGTTCCTTTAATGATAAAGAATAAGAAAACTTTTGAACATGGTTACATGGAACAGGAGCAACCACAGAAGGCCCCTTGTTTCCCAGGCTCCCATATTCCTGCAGGGGCATAAAGGTGTTATGAATACCACCTACATGGTGTAAGCATTCCTCTTGAGATTTTGAGAGAGAATTTTCCCTTTGCCGTGGCCACCCAGGCTTAGAAAATCTGGCTCCTTTCCTGCCTGTTCACCAGATACAAGAACCTGGTATAAAACGGCTTTAGCATATCCCTTAGCATGTAGAGAGAGTTAAGCAGAGCAAAGATAGTTTCCCAGGTGTATCACCCCTTGGCCAAATCAAACCTAAGGCCTGCCTGAAGTCTATTTCAGAAGTCCTCTTTAATGATTTTAACCTTGAATTCTGCTTTGTCTGAATTTTTTTCCTTCCTTCTTTGCTACCGTTTTACATTTGCCTGTTATATCTTTATCAGTTTTTTAACATTGACTCTTCTTTGCCATGTTGTTTTATATGTCACTCTTAACAATAACCAAATATTGAATTTTCTTTGTTTTTTAACACTACTCTGATTATTTGATATAGAAATATATTGAAATTTGTTGAGATAACTAACAGACCAGATGTTATTCATTCCATCTTATTTACCATTTTACATTTGTTTATTGTTTAACACATTTTATTATTTTCTCTTCTTTACCTTTCAATAATTTTGCCAGCTTAGTCAACTTTCTCTTCCTCTCCCTTCCTTGTCTTCCTGTTAATTTTATGGTACTTCCATGCACAGCCATAATTAAGCCTATATTACTGCATCATTTTATCAAAATTAAATAACTATGGTCTTTCTTTAATATCTTTTGCTTACTCTCTGAGAGTACCTTACTGAGAGGTACTTTTGGAATCTAGATTTCCTGTTAATAGAGCAGTCTGAGATAGCAAGAAAGGACCCCCGCCTCACTCTCCAAAAATGTGTAAATGCTAAAGAATAAAGTGATTAATCTTTAAAAATACCTAGAAATTTTTGATGTAAAGCAAGGTGCCAGAAATGAAGAGAGAACACAATGTCAGATTCTTTTGTTTAACAAAGCCAAGAAGCTCATGATAGTACAGAAACTGCTTGTAGCCCACAGGGCCGAGGTTTCAACGTCCAGCTGGGGAGGAATGTCCCAGGCACAGGCTCACTGTGCCTGATGAGCCACAATCACAAAGGCCAGCCCTGTCTCTGAAACAGGGAATCAAAAACTCTACCTACCTGCTTGAAGAAGGAAGCTGAATGCTGCTTTTTTCTCAGGGACATGGATAAAAATAGATTCATCTGTTAGAAATTAGAAACCCAAGAAGATTCCTCTAGTGTAGAGCTTCTTGAACTGGATATAAACCACCTGGGGATCTCATTAATGTTTAGGCCCTGATTCAGTAGGGCTCAAGATTATACATTTCTAACAGGACTCCCACTCTTCAAGTAGCAAGTGTGGGTCTGGGTGAACACTGCCCTTAGGAGATGGAGGACTTCAAGCTAAGGAATTACTATGAAAGCTAACCCATAACTGGTGAAACCTATAGAAGCAAATGCCAAACCATCCTGTAGGGCACAAAGGACATCCATTGCAAACCTTCTCCTCCAAGTTGAATTCAGAGTCAAAAATAATAAATCACCGTAAGAAACCAGTGAGCAGGCCTAACAAATGAAGAATGGGTATTTTAAGAACTTGGATAATAGAACAAACTGAAGGATATCTTACAAAAAGTATTTAAAAACTCAGAGAGCTAAAGGAAGGAATAGAAATACAAGACAACTAAAAGGATGTGTCATAAAGTAAGATATTTTGATAAAAAGCAAGTGTAAGTTTCAGCAATGTCCAATATAATCACTAGCAATGTGTGGGCTTTAGGCTTGGACTCTATGTACTGATTCCAGCAACTCAAATATAAACTTAAATTCATGAAATAATAAAGAACATTTAACATGGACTGGTTAAGGAGTTGTTAAATATGAGAATGGTGTCGTGCATGTCAAAGCCTTTTGAAACTTTTCAAAATATGTTGTGAATTATTTATAAACAAAATTCTGTGATTTGGGGGTTTGAGGAGGAAAAAGGAAGTTTAGGATCACACAATATAATGTCTCGAATGCAAGCTGAGCTGTGTTTAGAAATAAACCTTGAATAGAGTTCATAAAAGATAGAGTAAAGGTGGGAATGGCACAGGTTGGGTTCCTCTGGTTAGCAGTTAGTACTTCACAAAGGTGAAAAGAGGGGCTATGTAGCTGAGATAAACATGTAGTATTCCTCAGAAACATAAATCCAGGGTGGCAAGGAGTAAGTCCACAAATTCCATGGGAGATACTGTCCATAACTGATTATAGCATCCAACCAGGACAGCATAGTGACAAATTATGTGCAAGGACTGGTAATAATATGCAAACTCAGAATCTTGTTTTTCCAAGTATTTTTCTCTGTGAAATAGTATGGACAAGTAATACAGATAGTGAAAAATGTGTTTTATGAGCATCTGTCATAAGACACAGTTGTCATTATTATGACTGAAGTTCTGGTAAATCAACAAAGAAATTGGCTAGTGGATGTTTAAGTTCCTATATGCCATGGAGTCCTCTGTTCCGCCATTTAAACTGGGCCAATCAGAAAATCAAAGAGAGCTTATAAGTCAGTAAGGATTCATATGTCAGTAAGGATACATTTGGCTGGATGTAAAAGAAAAAAACAACAAAAATTTGTAGCTTGAATAATCAGGGCAATGATTATTTTATATAACGTTAGGTATAAGGTAGGTTGATGCAGGTTAGCTCAGCAGCATGGTGCCATTAGAGGTCTGGTGGTTTCCATTATCAGTGCTGCCATCCTCAGCAAGTGGGCTATTACCCTCTGAGTTTTCTTCTCAGGGCCCAAATAACTACTACTATTCCAAGCAACAAATCTTCGCTTCACATGTACAAAAATGAAAAAGTAGGGGAGGGGACAATTCTTCTCGCATGTCCCTCTCTTTTCATCAGAGAGGAAAATCTTTCCCAGAAGTCCCTGAAACTACCCTGTAAGTCTCATCAGAGGGCATTACAGAACTGGTGCTACATCCGTCTCTACACCCATCACTGGCAAAGGATAATAGGATTAATCTGGTTGGCCGAAAGTAGTTATGGTTCATCTCCAAGTTGGAGAGGTTGGCCTTCTGGGAACACACTTCTGATTCCCTGATCCCTTGACATAATTGGCCTTCTGTTTACTAAAGAAAGAGGCGAATGGCTGTTAGTTAGGGAACCAGCATCATTTGCCGCTATCTGATGTTCACTTAAACATTTTCAATTTCTAATTTTCTCTGATAAGTCTATTTCACCTGCTTGGGGTAGGGGTGGGGATTGTATCAGGGTGACAATGAGAATAAAACCTGGGATTTGTATGACAGGCATATTCCTATCTGATATCTCAATATGCCTTATACCATCTCTTAAGTGAGATTTGCATATAATCAACTCATAGCATAGAAATGAAAAAGATTGTGTAAATTTTACACTTCTGAAATGACAGAGACAAAGTAGAAATATAATATTTTAGAAGTTTTTTGGGACAAATGCCAAAGTGTAGATGTGATATTGCCTAAATTTTGGACAATCCTTTTATATATATATGCATTATATGACTTCTTTTATCCTTCCAATGAGACAAATTTTTAAAAAATGAATTTAGTAAGAGTATTTCAAGCTTTGACAGCAACCCGATAGCTGTCCAAATCATAATGCTTGAGAGTTAATCTAACAAGAAATGAAATTCTGGTGACAAATCATGAGCCTACTAAAGATAATCACTTTATTAAAGTGATGTGTCAGACTAGGTTTTCTGTCTTCTCCTCTCCACATATAATCTATAGGAAAGTATAATATTAAGAAACTTAATAAAGTCAATTTGACAGGTTATAGTTAGAGAGGTTTCAGTGTTTTTTGTTTTCTTTTTGTTTTTCAGAAAAAAACTGATTTTGAGAACTAGAATATACTATTAAGGAAAAACAAAATTCTTCAAGGTGTCTGCAATCCCTACCTCCTTAAGAGGGCGTGTGTGTGTGTGTGTGTGTGTGTGTGTGTGTGTGTGTGTGTGTTTTCCTTTCATTCAGAGCTGAGTCAGATGTTTCTTCTTAAAAGTCAAAGAGTCTCAGAGAACAAAAGTAAAATATCCCCAACTTTGTCTATTCACTACTCCAATAAAAATGCCAGATTGTCCCCATCCCATCTCAATTTGATAACCCTTATCCACAGTGAGATGATTAAGAACAATCACACAGTAAATTATTAAGAACAACCATTTGTTCTATCCCTCACAAATGCTGCATGAATAAGATAAAATTGCAGGCTTGACCTTGGCATACTGTCTCCTTTAAGTCTCATCACGTATGTAGAGTTGGCTAAATTTTCTTGCGGTATGTAATAAGGAAATAAATGTTCAGATCTAGGGGAAAATAGAACAGGTGGCTGTTGTTTCTAAAGCTAGAATATGTGTAGGCTGTAGATGGAGTTCAAGCAGAGGATGTCACTTGGAATGTGAGGTAGGATTAGGGGAAAGCTACAGGGGTACCCACGCATATGGCAAGTCGTCAAGAAACCCTACGGGGCACGTACCCATAATTACACTTTATCGAGGTTTTGTGGGTCCAGCTCTGTGAAGATAGGAGATGAGGAACACATGCGAAAGACTCAAATTTGGATGTTTTCAATTATCACTATGGTCAAACAACAATTAATTGTAAATTCATTCTGAATGTGTGTGAGATCATCCATCATGTAAACACAGAAAGCTCCCTGACCATGCACAAATATTTGGAGAAATGAAAGAATGGTACTTCATAGTTTTGGAAAGGGTTAAAAAATAAAATAGAAAAAAAGGAGTTGCATGTCCGTTATCTTTGATCTTCACAACAGCCTTGTGAAAAAGAGGAAAGTGGGGTTTAGAGTGGTTAATTGACTTTTCCAAGGTTGTGGCTAAGACGTTTTCAAGTCAGAAACTAGAGCTGCAGGCTACTCTTCAGTTTAAAGCTCTTCCAATCTCAGGTACGATGCACTTTCTATGTTTCATAACACTGTGGAGTTGGTATTTTAACATAATTCATTTTAGAAAAGTGAACTAGTTAAACAGAGCAGGGCAGGAAAAATGGCACCAGGAGTTTTCTAAGTTGAATTTCCCCACTCCCAGTTAAGTGAGCAAGCCAAATGGGAAAAGGCCCTCTCTCTCTCTCTCTCTCTCTCTCTCTCTCTCTCTCTCTCTCTCTCTCTCTCTCTCTCTGTCTCTCTCCCCCTCCTATCTCCCTTTTGCTATTTATTTTAATTTTTTCAAGAAAATATTCACATTTAACTGAATTTTCTCATGTGCATATAAATATGCAGGAAGATAATTACCTCTGTTCACTTTGAAGTGGTAACATTTGTTTCATTTCTTCGGAATGCCCGTCCCTTCCCCTATCTCATTACAGTAAGCGTAAGACTGGGGTCTTTGTGCCTTTGGAGACTTTTCTATAAATAATAATAAAAAAAGAAGGCTGTATTAAAAGTTCATGTTTCCATTTTTAAAAATACTCAAAGAAGTAAGAGTCTAAAACTCCAAAAGAAATGACAATCAGAGATTTCAAAACAGTATTGACATTGAAGCTCTATTTTAGAGATAAACTGGCTGCTAAATGGTCAAACACTTGGAAAAGTTACAATCCCACTTTGGTCTTTTTGTTTCACTTTTTTTAAGGATTAGGTTCATTAATCGTTTCATATGTTAATACAGGTTTTGTGCTCAAAGGAGAATTTCAATGAAGAATGCACTACAATCATGCACATTTCCTGCTTTTCATATATATAAACCTTACACCCAACAGAGACCATTTCACTGTGCCAGGGACACACCCCAAGGGTGTCTGGTAGGAAAAGGAGGTGGCAGAGTCAGCAAACATTCAAATTGATTTTAACATAGAATTAGGACACATCTTGAAATTATTTAGGAAGGCAAATTAGTCCTTCTAAAGGCACAAGCAAAAATTGAAATATCTTCTCAGAGACTAGAGAGCACACCTCAACTTGGTAGAGAATGATGTAACCTGACCCCAGGGTCCAGAAGGAAACTCTTATAAGGTGAATTCAGTCTTCCCTTGAAAGTTTCCTTTACCTTTATGAGGGGACAATATCTCTGTGTAGAGAACAGCAAGGTAAACACATCCTCCTCCTCGAGGTGCAAGCAGACAGGCACTTGTCCTTGGTTAAGGATGCTGAGATCCCAGGGAAGCCTGGAGGATTGAGGACCAATTGCAGAGACCCCAAGGAGCAGAGGTGTGTAAGTGTGGGTGAGGGCACAGCAGACCATGTTGAGGGCTGTTGTGAGATATGCCACAGGTCGTTGATAACTAGAGGGAAATCATCTTCCTTCTTAAAATAAATTACAGAGCATTCAAGGCTACCCCTATAAAAAGGGTTTTCTCACTCTCTTGCATTGCAGTTTGCTTTCTAAACAGGCACAGAAATGGGTGGAAAACAGTTAGATCCCCGGATGATGTTTCTCTATTTGGGGAACTCTACTATTCCTGCTGCTGCAAGCATGCATGCCCACACACACACGCACAGAACATTCCACAGCCTAGGCCAAGTTCCTTTGAGACAATGAAGCTCAAGGTAGCCACCTGCAGAACATATGCCTTTAATTAAAGGAGGAGAAGGAAGAAGAAAAAAAAGGTCTCAACAGTGTGATTTAATGAAAGCCAGGGGACAAACTGCCTCCAAGTAGCTTCTATTGCCACTCTCCACGTGGAAGTACGCAGCTTCACTTCTAAAATTCTGATAAGTAATAAACAATCTTAGCACACCCTAGGACTTGAAGGTGGATGGGGAGAGAATAAAGGTAAAAACATGCCAAAGATATCACAGGGCTGGGGCAAAGAGAAGAGGAGTGAAGGCTCTTCATAGGCCTGACTCTACAGCAGGAAGACGCTGGAAGAGCAAGGTACTAGAGCACGGTGCTGGGGAAACAGAGTATGGATCTAGGGAATAGCAGGTGTATTGTGCAGAACTTACAGTACAATCATCTGCATCTCATTAGGAGAGCAGGGACAGGGGGGGTAACCAATATTAGAATGAAAATATATAAACAGTAGGCCCTCCGAATTAAAAAGATGAAAATTTGAACAAACAACATCTTGAGCAAACCAATAATCAAGAAACACTAAGAGAATGAACTAGATGCATGTATGCATTTTTAGTCTAAATATAGTTAGGTTAAAAGGCACAAACTGGCTATATGCCACTTACAAGAAACACTTAAAACAACATTAAAAAAAAGGAATGGGAAAGAGATACTACAAAAAAGTAAACCAAAAGGAAATGTTCTGTTTACTTTAGGATTTTAAAATTAATTTCTCATTCTTTTATAAGCTACAACAATATTTTCACTATATTTTGTTATAATTGATTAAAATGGAAATTCTAGGGCAGTGCTCTCAAAGTGTGATTCCCAGATCTGGGAACTTGTAAGAAATAGAACTTCTAGGACCCCACCCCAGACCTAAAATCATAGACTCTGGAGATGAGGCCAGCAATTTGCTTTTAACAAGCCCTCTTGGTGATTCTTTTTATTTTAGGATTTACATGAGCCTATGGATGTATTAGTGGTTTCAGTAGCCTGAAGGCAGCCCTCTGCCAAAGACTTAGGGATGTCAGCTCCAGTAGGGGAAACCTTCCAGGGGCTGGCGGGCAGGAAGGCTAGGGGGAAGAAATTTGAGGGGATATGGATGAGCCACTAACTATATCTGCAGATAGCCCCCAAAACAAACTAAGAGCTTTAGCAAGAGAGAGAGAAACACGCACACACACACACACACACACACACACACACACACACATACACACAAAACACTGAAATATTCATTTGCTCAAGAAAGTTGCCTAAGACTTTGAGTTCAGTCTTGGATTTGAATCTGAGCTCTGTCATTTATAAGTTGAAATGACATCAGGCAAGTGATTTAATTCCTTTAAGTCTTAGTCCCTACATCTGTAAGATGGAGAAAATAATCTTATCTCAGAAAGTTTTTTTGAGAATTAAATGAGCTAAAGTAATAAAGTATTAGGTCGTTAAATATGAAATGTCTGATTTTGAATCAAAAGTGTAGTTTATTATATCTCAAAAAGAAGCAGTACAATTAAAGTATGCACCTAAGCTATTGACAGAGTTTTGCCATCTTAACAGTAGCTTGTTTATGCCAGCAGCAAAGAAGCCTGGAGAGCAAGTGGCAATGAAATTGCAAAAGGCATTTTCCACAGCTTGTTCAGAATTGAATACTTTCCCTTGCAAGAAGTGGTCCAAAGCCTAGAAGAAGTGGTCGTCAGTTGGTGCAAGCTCTGGTGAATAAGGTGGCTGACAGAGAGTTTCCAAGTCCAGCTTCTGTAGTTTGAGCAGCATTGTTTGTGCGACATGTGGTTGAGACTTGTCTTGCAAGAGGATTGGCCTGTCTCTACTGACCAATCTCGGCTGCTTAATCACAAGCATCCTCATCATTTCATCCAATTGGTTGCAGCAGACATCGGCTGTAATGGATTGACCAGGTTTTTTGAAGGTATAGTGGATAATACCAGCGCTGGACCACCAAACAGACACCGTTAGCTTTTTTGATGAATATTTAGTTTTGGGCTGTGTTTCGGCACTTCATCTTTATCCAATCATTGTGCCGAATGCTTCTGATTGTCAAAAAGAATCCATTTTTCATTACACATAACAATATGGTATAGAAATGGCTCACCTTTATGTTGTGACAGCAAAGAAAGGCAAGCTTCGAGATGATTTCTCTTCTGGCGTTCATTTAATTCATGTGGAGCTCATCTATCCAGCTTCTTTACCTTGCCCATTTGTTTCAAATGGTCCAATGCTGTTGGAATGGTAATGTCAAACCTTGCTGCTAATTCACACGTAGTCTGAGAAGGATTCACTTTCACTACAGTTTTTAGGTCATCATTATCCACCTTGGTCTCAGGTTGCCCACATGGCTCAGTTTCAAGACTAAAATCCCCAGAATGGAACTTCTCAAACCATCTACATACTGTGCATTCATTAGTCACATCCTTCCCAAATACTTTGTTGATATTTAGAGCTGTCTGTGGCAGCATCGTTTCCACAATGGAACCCATATTCAAAAATATCCTGAATTTTTGACTTATCCATAGTTTCAAAACAATTGCTCTAGAAAAAATTTGAAAGATAATCACATGCCAAACCATGCATTTGAAAGACTGAGGCTGTACCTTCACAATAAGCGTAAAACAAGAAATGTCAAAGTGAAATGTCAGAGATATCAACTGTCAAATTTAGTACTTAAGGAAATTGGGCATGGCATACTTAATAACCTAACATTTAGCATTTCACTAGCACTTGGGAGCCTCAACACGGGTAGTCGTTATTATAACAATGAATATATGATGACAGCTATAGTCTAGACTTAGCTTCTCTATGTGCTTTATGGATTTTGACTTCGTAATCCTTGGAACAATCTTACAAGGGATATGCCATTATCATCCCCATGTTACAGATGAGTGAACTGAGGCATAGAAACACTGGCTGAAGGCTACCAACTGGTAAGTGGCAGAGCCAAGATCTAACTCAAGCAGGCTGGCCCTGAAGCCTGTGCAGGAACCACTACACTATATGCCTTTCCAGGACTATGCTAATGATAATTATATGGCTCCTCCTATTGTGACCATGCAAGACATTCAAACTCAATTTATTTTTCCACTTTGCTTTCCACCCATAAATCCTTGGAGGTTTGTGTGGAAATAGTGGCCTGCCCAACTACTGGGGAAATAACCCAGAGTCAATCTTTTCTGTTAACACAAAAGACGACACAAGATTTGGCCCCATAAATTGTCCTTTTGCTTATGGTCCATTCAGGCAACACATCAGTGCAAATTTGTCCTCAGCTCTCAACAGTGCACACTCTTCTATACCCTCTACCATTTAACTGAGAGGAATGTTCTCTGACCTCAACCTCTTCCATGCCAGGATCTTCAATTCCCTTTCAGCACTGATCTTCCATTGCCCTAACCTGGCAAAAACTTACACTTGGGTAAATCCTTCTCCCTGCCTACACTAGTCCCACTGAGAACTGGTGGAAAATGACACCACTATTATGTGAGTGCATAAAAAGCACTGAGTGCACTGGCCAGCGCGTGGTGAACACACAAAAGAAAATGCCAGCTATTATTATTACTAGGCAATTTCTTTCATTCTCAATAATGACTGTTGCAGACATTCTCTGTTCTCCAAGCAAATGACCCCTGCAGTCACCTTATGAATTCCCTCAGCTCCTTGCCACTACACCAATAGGCTTGCTTGCGTCCACATCGCAATTGTGATTTCCCTCATGTAAGGGTGAAGAGATGTTCCTTCTCCTGTTGTTAACTTTCCATAGGCATTTGGACATTCTGGACCCCAGACTTTCCTGCCTTTTCAGGACCTCATTAATCAAGTCACCTTGTTCTATAGCTTCGATCTTTTTTCTTGAAAACATTTTCTACAATCAACAGAAAAAAAAACTCCAGGTCTTCACCCCCATTCATTTCTCAACATATTGAAAACTGGCTTTTATTCTTCAATACCCCCAAGTAATTGGCCTTTCCAAAGTTACCAATTTTTTAAAAAATGTCATTATGTAATCTGAAAATTTATCTTGACAAAATTACCCCCCAAAATGGAAAGCACAATGATCCCAAGATATTCATTGAAAACTCTTTTACTCAAAATGTTAAAAAGTAAACCAGATGTTCAGAGGGAAGATCCTGTTAAATAAATTACAGTGCATCTACCTGATTGAAAACTATTGGACTTTTAAAATGGATAATTATGAATCAGTATAATGACATGTAAAAACCCTTCTTTAAGGTAACTTTAACATGAAAGAACAAAGTTGTCATGAGTACATTATGACTGTAATAATGGAAAACATCTTTTGAATGAAAAACAAAAGGAAGAGAGCCCATAAATATTGTACTTGGTTTAATGTTCAAATGTTGGATTATGATTGATATCCTGTCCTCTATTTGCCAAACCTCTTGTAATGTTGTGACATAGTTTTCACAATTTTTAAAAATAAACTTTTTTTTCCATAGACCAGACAATTCTTACATAAGTTATGCCATGTCAGTAAACTTGCCAAGTTTTTACAACCTCTCTCACATTTAACAAATACATTGAGGGACTGTGCATCTTTAGACTGAAGATGGTTTGGGGGTAAATAATTTTTTTTTCATTTTCAGCTGACACCTCTTAAGCTTCTTCTGCTTGCAGAACCCTCTATTAAGCTTGGGACTGGTCAACAAGTGAATTGAAGTTGACTTTGATTGGCATAAATACCATATTTATCTTCTCAGATATGTAATCAGGAGACAGCTGTCTGGCCACACTTGATTACTAACATATCTAAGGCTAATGTAATATTCGAGTTTATAATCTTGGGTATTAGAGATAAAATCTGAAGGCCCCAGAGATAGCAGGCCTTATTTACTCTGCCCTCATCTTTCACAAAGAGCCTATAATGCATTTGTTCATTAATTGATATCAGAACAAATTTAAAGAAAAATAAAATACATTTATCACTATAATTGAAGGAGTCATTTTTTTAAAAAAAGTATACACCACATATATTAGCAATATTCTAATCAATCAAGAAGTTAAGAGGGGTCAAAATGATTGACTACACTAAACATCACACCTATTAAAAATTAATGCACACAAATAAATGAATTGGTCTCCTGTAACTCATAGCACTGCTTCACACAACATAACTTTTATACCTTCTTACCAAAGCATTCAAGCTTTCTTTGTCTCCAAGTTTTTTTCATGTATATTCCAAGGGTGGATTTATTATAGGACAAAGTCCCTCTCAGGGGCTCGCATTCCCTGGAAGTTATGGTTCCTTTTTCTACATCTACCTATGAAAAGGAGAACATAAATATTGCTCATGAGTAGCTAAGGCCCATCATCTTGATTAGCTCTTACAAAACAAATATCTCAAGTCCAGATTAGCGTTGTTGGGGTATGGGGGATAGTGTGAGGAGTAAATGATGCAAAATCAGATTTTGCTCTGGGATTATTCAAATAAAATCCACCCACTGGATTTTCTTATTTCCTCTAATTTCTCCAGTTTGCAGTGTTCCCTGTTCACTCCCACTCCCATAGCACCCCCCTGCTGTGATGGGTGTGATTTAATATCTATCCAGTGTGTTAGCAGCAGATAAAATGCTAGGAACCCCCAACTTAAAAGACAAGAAAAATGTAACTCTGCACACAGCCTAAAGTTTTGCAGATACCAACAAGATGGCACTATGTGTGCAGGATGTGGTATCATAAAAGAAGCTTCTAAAACAGTCTGAGGAGGATCGAGATTAGATTAAGCTGCGCCTGATATTAGAGCATAGGCGCTTGTTTCTTTCCAAGCCTGCCCTGTTAAAATCATCTATCGTCTATTTGTTTCAGTCAGGGAAGTCGTAGGCTCATTAAGCAGATAAAGAATTTTGTTGAAAGAATATTAGGAACTCACAGGGTAGATGAGAAGGCTGGGGTTCCGAATTAGGTGTCAAGCCTACTGGCCAGATACACAAAATGTCCAAAATTAGTCTTAAGAGCCATCTGCTACTTCTGCCACCATGAACTAGATGCTGAAGTTTGTATGGCCACCAGGAACATGGTTCCACTCCCACCACCACAGTCACCAGCACCAGGAACACTTCTGTACCAGGAATTTGAAACCGTCTGCTGACCCTCACCTGGAAAATGGCTTAACATTACTCACCTGCCAACTCAAGTCTTGGTAAATGCACCTGATTTGTAGAGCCAAGGTGACATTCCATGTCCTACTTGCTTACACTACCTTAGGGGGCACAAGTAGAGAAATACTCCAGTAATAGAAAAGGTGCTTAAAAGCTGTTGGACAGCAGAGCACATAACAAATAATACTTTAATACTTTATTGTCACTTACCTGTTATAGTTATTTACTTAACGAAAGACTTGCTTTGTTTAAATGATAAAAGGTGAGCAGAAAATTGATACAGCTCTTTAAACTCACCTGCTGTGGAAGGTGCCAGTTGCCCTGAGAACAACTACTACTTGTTCTATAGTGTATGTAAGGACTATATAGGACTCTTAAGAGTATAAAGAACTATACTGAGTTCTTTCTGTGTGCCAAATGGTGCAAAGCAATCCGTAGACGTGATCTTACTGAACTTTTATGCAACCACATCAGTTGTTTACAGATGAGGCTCAAAGAAGTTGGGTGACTTGCCCAAGGTCACACACCTAGAAAGAAATAGAGCCAGGATTTTGGCCCAGGATGAGGCCTGGCAGAGGTTCAGTATTTCGCCTGAACCATCACCCCCCTCTAGAGACCTTTTTGGTGTTAGCAACATTGCATCAAGGGGAAACGCCAGCCAGGAGCTCCCTCCTGCAGCCACACTGAGTTGCAAAGTGAAGAGCAAGAGAAAGAAACACAAATTCAGAAGAGCAGCATCCAAAGAGGTGATTCCAAAATAGCTGCGAGAGGAAACTCCCATTTTCCAAATCATGTTGGAGCAGTGCTCTTCAAATTATTTTTTGCTCAAGTATTCCCTAAAATAATTTGAAATAACGATGTACCCCTCCTACATTTTCTAAATTGATATCCAAATTTTCTATTGTAAGTTTTAAAAGCTAAAGAGCATGCAATTTCTAGCATATTGTAAATATTGATATTTCAAAATAGAAACCCCATCTCTTTTAAATGTATCCAATGGAAACTACATACATACAATTTGATATACCCCATCATCTATTTTAAAAGTACGTGAACAAGCTACTCTTTACCATTTAAAATCTCACCTTTTTTTCTTCTTGAATTTATATTTTACTTCCCTCAGACAATTTTATTCTAGTAAAATATATTTTATCCTTGAAAGTCTTTTTATCGATCTCATATCATGTTTCTCTGCACCAAAAAGGTGGTGTGTTTGTTAATTAAAACTTGTTTATTTTATTCCCTGTGAGCCCAAGTCTCTAAAAATATCTGGAAAGTTATCATTTTAGTAATAGCAAATAATTGATAAAAACTATGTAAATATACAAATAGATTTAAAATGTGGATAAATCATTAAGTACATTTCAGATTTTATTGGAAATATATGCATCTTTAATGAGAGAAATAGAAATTTTTTAAAAACTTGTTCATGCACTGTACAACAGATTTCCAGAATGACACTTGGCTGTCTCACATTTAGTGGTTTAAAGTGAAACTTTACTTTCAAACTTATTCCTCTGTTCCTTACATTTCCTGTTTCTTTTAATGGACTTTTCCATTACCCACCTCAGAGTTACCCAGACTATGTGTTTCTCTCTCACCATTATCCACCAACGTCAAATCGGTTTTCAAATTCTATCCATTTGCAATCTATGTTGTCTTTTTTCTCTTCTGTTACCTTATCTCTGCCATTATCCCGAATGGCATGGGTAGCTATTAAGTGTCCTCCCTCTTTCCTGTTTCTTCCCCAGCTAATCTATTTTCAATATTGCTACCAAGTCAACCTGCTCACTCAAAGAACGTTTGGGTCTTGTGACTGCCCTGCTTTACAACCTTCTATCATCCCCAATTACCTTAAAAATTCCTTCCAAGTGCTTTAGCTTAGAATTGCTCACTCAAGGCCAACCACGTTGGGCATTAATCTTCTTTTCTGTACTTATTTTCTGCTGCTCATATATGAGCAAATATGCGCCCAGGCTTTTCAAACTCAGGTCTCACACATCCAGGGCTATGGGACACTCACTGTGCCATAAGATTGTGGCATCTTCCTGAAAACCATTTAAGACATTTTTAGATGAAAACAAATGTATTACGGAATGAAATCCAAACTTTGTATGAATTATCGGGAGGAAAAAGGCCAGACTTTAAAGAAATTTAAACCCTAAAACTGTTCTGAGGCTACAGTACCTCTTGACTATTGTACACATCACAGGAAGTTTTGAGAATCATTGTTGTATGTGAAAATTCCTTGCTACACCAATATCAACTATGATAAATATTATCATTTAAATGCCTTTCATTTCTTTTGCAGCACTCACTCTCCCTGCATACACACTGTACCTTCCTGCCTCTTTTGAACACACCTATGCTGCTGCTTCCCCTAAAATACCTGTCCTCCTACAGGCACATTATAAAATCTTAGCTATTCTTCAAGACTCAAATTTAACAGTTGACTCTTCTACAGAGGCTTTGGTAATCATACTTTGTCCCCCTTTCGCCCTTTCTAAGAAGTAATCCTCTGGCTTCTTCCTCTCAGGGCACACATGTTACTTCACCCCATTAAGGAAATTTCAAGTATTAATGTACTCGGGGGCAAGATCTGTATCTAAATAAAGTGCCCTTCTTCGCTCCTCCAGTAGTGCCTAGCATAATAGGTGCTCAATGAATAGTTGGATGACGGAATGATTGAGTAAAGCATCATTTTGTGTTCAGGTACCATTATCAAGTTACTGTTGCTTTATCTAACAAACCTGTGACCCCTTTTGTTTTGAAAACATATAAAGGACGTGCTTACCTCTACTCAGAGCAGCAGCCCACTCTCAATCATTGAAAAGTGACTCTCCTGGTACGATTCGATATGTAGTTCTAAACCAGAAGAATCTCTCAAATCTTCTCATAGGCCAATCATACAGCTAGAAAACTCACTTCAATTGCCAATATGCCACCCTTCAAAGAAAAACATAGAGCTTTCAATGGCATTTTTTAAAGGCGACTATATCTGACATAAATAAAATGCTAAAATATTTACTGAAGCTTGAGTCTTATACATGCACAAAGGAGAACATTAGTGGAGGGTGTCTTTGCAGCACAGCTGCTAGGTCATTTCAAAAAATATGGGTCTGACAGATGGAGAGAAACTAGAATTAAACCTGCAGGTATTTCATGTTCTTTCTCAAGTCATGTTTATTTTAATTAAATTAGGGAAAAAGAGAGTCTCATTTCTTAAAAGGAGAAGTCTTAAAGGACTTTCATCTCCCTACCATTTCCTTCCCTAGAGAATTCTGAATAGGGGCAGGGTGAGGTGGGGGAGGAAAAAGCCTGTGGCATTTTATGATTGTAATGAATAACTTTCAAAGGGAATGATAGATTTCTTTTTCCCAAAATGTTTAACAGATTATGCTGTATAAGCTGTTTAGGCAAAAAGTCTTTAATTTGGAGGTAAAATGCAGAGAGAAACATAAAACCAAATTAGGTATCAAACTAATTAGAATCAATTAGTTCTTGCCAATAAATCCTGCATTTGTGTCTGATGCAGTATAACCACATGTTATTTTGAAAAGGGAATTATCTAATTATCATGGCAGGATATGAACTTATAGACACTTTGACCCACTTGTGAAAAATGGATTTTATAGGCACCCATTTCCTCTGATGTCAGGAAGCTTAATCTTACCAATTCAAAGTAAATTTAGTTACTTCTAGTTTGAATTCCATTCTATCTAGGTAAATATGCTATCGATTCAATATTTCTTGTCCCCATTATTATTTACTTTCTTCCAGGGGGAGGATATGAGAGAGGGTGACCCACATTTCTAATATCCTAGTGTTTTCTTCAACAATAGTTGTCATAAATAATCACTTTTGTAATAATAGTATGTGTCAAGAACTTTTTAAGTACTTTAAAAATTGCCTGACCATTTTAAAGATTAGGAAACTAAAGGACAGAGAGATTAAGCGGCATGCCAGATCTCACAGCTGGTAACAATTTAAATCTAGGCTTTAGAAAGGGGGCCTTTGGCTCCCAGTCATTGAGCGTCCTTGTACCTGACTCCTGCTGAGATGAGCCATCTTTGCTCATTGGTACCCATGGCTGCTACACCTGCACTGGAGCTTCAGATGCTCTTTCTGCTGGCTGGTGACAAGTTCTGTGCTGGGCGCTTTGCATCCTCCCTCCTTTACCTAGGACCTCTCCTAGTCTACCTGTCCAAAACAGGAAAGCTTGTCAACAAACAGCTGCTAAGATTTGTGCTTGAATAATAGTTTAAGATATTAAAATATATTTTTTCCTTTTCCCCTCACTGTATTTTATTATTGTTATTCATTAAAGCAAGTAATCTGCTCTCAAGGGAATTATAGGATTTCTGTATTTTGAGGGATGGTTGATATAGAAAGTGCAAGTCTCTCTGAATTTTCCCCCTTAAATGCCTATACCATTAAGTAATTTATAAGTAATAGGAATAGAGGTGAGGATTTCAGAGGAAGCAAAGCATATGGGTTGCACAAGAAAGAGAATTTGAGGCTATCTTAAGGAGGTGATAAGATTTGAGAGAGGTGCTTCAAATTAGTGGGACCACAGCAGCCTTTCAGAGAGCTCCAGGTTGCAAACATGGCAGAGAAGATGCAGAAAAGTATCAGGATTGAAGACGCCAGGTGAGTAGGAGCAAGGAACAGCTCAGCAGTCACCTACGTAGACAAATAACTATGAGGACTACCAGGGACCCTTCCTTCTATTGTTAGCTCTGCAAAAGGCCCCAGATCTGTGGCCCCAGGGAGGAGAGAGAAACCCCAATAAAGAAAGAAAGAAGTCAAGCTTCCCATCATCACACCAGAAGAAGTCCTCAGATGTTGGCTTTTGTTTCACTTCCTGAAAAATAAAGAGACAGAACACCATGTGGACACTTGAGCATGTAGATTGGGAGCCACTCCAGCTACCAATCATTACTATGTTTGAATTTGAAAATGAACATATGTGTATAACTGCCAAAATATATAGAAAGAGCACTTATAAAGGTGGATCATTTCCAGAGATAAAAACTCATTTTTTCAGTATTTACTAATCTTAGCCAACCAGGAAAAGATATCTGAAGAGGTTGATTGGCTTTTTCACATTATGCAGACATCACTTATTAGCTAGAATCATGGTCTACCAAGTTCTGCATTAATGAGCTAAAGATATAATGGTAGAATTGGAAGTTCTGACTCAATAATTAATATTTACACATTCTAGGAACATGTAGAAATTGTTTGGGATTTGGCAGAAATGGTCTCTTTATGAACATATCTGTATTTTGTGAATTATCTCCAATGTGAATGATAAGTAATTAAATCAAACTGGATGAAGCACCATTTGGCCTGAACACGCAGATGCTGGAACTCCACTATGCCTGGCAGAGATGCCTGGATCACTTCTGTAGGATGAGCACTACGTTGTTCTTTAGACAGGTGTTTCCCGAAAATTGACATCAGGAGTGTCAAAACAGAACCACAATAACAGGTTTAATTAGTGACACCAAAACACACACAGAAAAACCAATGTGAGCTTACAAACGATAGAAATTTTGAAGCAAAACAGAAAATAACAAATTTAGTGAAATATTTTCAATATTGTCCTTCACACATAACAGAAATGACAAAACATTTCCAGGCTCCTTACAGGATGACGTTTTCAACATCTGGGATTCAAAGAAACATTTTCTAGAAAACAGAATAAGGTGTATAACATTACTGATGTGTAAATTCAGATACTGAAAGTATGGTGTTTAGCCCGAAAGATCATAATGATGTCATTAGGTATGGATCATGGCTTAAGTTCAGTTAAAATCATCTCATATACTTTGGATATGAATAAACAATTTTGGTGGGGAGAGGAGGATGTTCTTCAAGGTAGTAAAAAAGGAATACATGAATGTTTCAGGGTTTTTTTATTATTATTAACGCAGAGGTTGATTTAGGATATATGGCTAGGTATAGTCAGAAAAATCCAGCTTTGGTGTAAGGACCTAGCTGTCCTCCCAGGCTGGCTACCAGACCTGGAACAGCTTGGTACGTAAAAGCTGCTGATAAACACCTATGGAAGGCAAAGACAAGATACAGGGCTGAGCAGAGGGAGAAGCTATCTGTGACGCGGTCTCTATGAGAGCCTTAGCCAAATTCGAGGAAGTTCTGAAAACGGAATTCATTTTGGAGCTGTCCCAAGTTAAGGTGAGTGGCCAGGCTTTTATAAGTCCTCACGTCCTGCTCCCACCCATACGCACTCCTGGTTAGGAGCATGGCTTTGGACTTACCAGCTTTCTTCGGCTGAGGCAAGGGCTCCTTTGAAGGGCTGTCGCAGCTGAGGGCTGCTGCCCTGCCTGCCAATCCCAGAAGCACAACTTTTATCAGTGGTCATGAACGACTTTCTTAGTTCCTTCTCTTTTTAAAATAAAAGAAACTCATTTTACATAGTTTTAAGGACTCAACTTTCAATTACACTTTTATAATCCAGTGTTAGCAGAGGCCTTACTTACATAATTTAACCAATTGATCATCAGCCCTGCTTCAGCGAACTGGCCAATTGCAGCCTTTGAAGGTGCCTCTACAGCATCATCAATACAAAGAAAGCATCATTCCCAATCACCAGAAGTTCCGCTCTATTCACTAGAAGAGTTATAATACATGTGTTTTATTGGTACTCTTATTAAAAGATATGTCCGTATCATTGTCTATCAGAAGATTCACTAAAATCAAATTCAAACAACCCTCTCAAATAACTTACCTAGGCTCTAGGAGAATGAATTCAATATCTGTAGACAGACAGACCAAGGGTCAAAAGATCAAATATTGTTTCCAAATAAAATGCATTATAAATCACAAGACATGAGCATTCTTTATTTCCTATTTTATGTCCAAAGTCATTATGTTCCCTTTGTGTAGAATTCCTATCCCATTTAGGGACAAACAAAAATATAGACAAAAAGAATAAGAAAATATAAGTGTTAGAGCTTATATCTTTAGATTCCAGCATTTTTACCATCAAAGGTTTGTTTCTTGTTACTTTCCTCTGTGAACAATGAAACTCCAAATTATTATCCAAAGTCCAGGGCAATACAATTATAGAAAACAAGAAAATAATTATTTAATTAGCCTTACAGCTCTCTCATGCTAGCAAATGTATGACTTATGTTAGACTTGATATCTTAAGGGGAATAAAAGAGCAACTCTGGGTTTATCCTAGCTACTTTCAAGAGCCTTAGAATGAAAATCATTGGATCAGACACATCTAAGAAGGAAATATATTTTATGGAAAAATCATGTCAGACTTACCTATTCCCTTTAGTTTATTTCAGTAGCCCCATGAATCCTTCATAAATAATTTACCCTGTTTAGTTAACTGTTGTCAGAAAAAAAAATCTTTGAACATACATTAATCCAAGAATTTTCTTAGCCATTCCAGTTTTGAATTGAGTATTAGAGAAGACTCATTAAATTAATAGCAAATTTTTAAATTAAAAAAAAAATTCAAGTTTCATTTTACTCCTTGGTCCCCGGGTTCTAAATATTGCAACAAGTTCTGTGTATGTATGAAGGTTTAGGGTGGAGAGTTCATGCACCAGGCTGTAGACGAAAAGAACAATGGGAACAAGCAGAGATGACATGTTTTGCTCGAACTGCTTCAGTTAAAGTTAGACCCTATGCCCAGAGGTTTAGTGACTTTGCTCACTGTTATAAAAATGTCCTTCTTTTAACATCAGCATTTTGTTTTTTAGAAGAAGCATTCCGCTGAGATTTGATGCATCTCATCAACACCATTCCATCTCCTATGGTAAATGTGCTATTAGGAAAGGGTTGCAGTGTCTAGAAGCTGGAAGGGTCTGTGCCCAGTCTATTCCAGCAGCTTAACTATTACATTGGCACATCTCCAGCTTCTCTGCTAAATACATAATTAAATCTCACGGTCGACATGGTGTGATTCATTCCCATAAAGTGTGAAAACAAACAACTGTGCATGCGCTGTCCCCAATTTCAAATTCAAAACAAAAATATCCTGGAATCTTCTATTTCCCTTAAGTTCCAAATGTAATTAGACCATTTTTAAAGACAAGTAGTCTTCCAGTTTCCATGTGTTAAATCCAATCTGTCAGTTACAAATGGGGGGAGGAGACAAATGACTGCAAAATGTTAACATCTTGGTTTCCTCTCTTTATAATCAAGTGCTCAAATTGACTTTTTTTTCCCCTAGAATTACCAAAATGTCAGTGCTCTCTCATGCAGAGCCTTTGTTTACTTACCAGTTTACAGCCAAAAGCAAATGTTCACAAGTAAGTAATCAGACCCTCCAAGTGCTGTTGACTAATGCAAACTTACAAACTGCAGCAATGTGACTAAGGGCAGCCGTGACGCTGGTTTTGGCTGGATTCCATAGCCCTAAGTCATAAAGAATTTAAACATAATGCCCAGCACCTCTCTGCAGACGTCACTACCAAGTTCTTCTGTAGGGCAACAATTCTTTTCATTCTTCTAAATAAACTTCACATATAATGAACTAGATTCTAGCTTCTTCCTAGAAGAAATTCAGTATATGAGGGAGTAGAGTAAAATTTTCAATCCACAAATAGATATTTCCAGTATATTTATTTGTGTTTGTGAAATTCAAAATAAATCAGGAAATATTACTGGAAGGGAAGAGACTCATAAAGTTACCTTTTTTCTTTTCAATAAATAGCAATTTGGGGGCACAAATCTGAAATTAATAATCCAAATAACTGGAATGTAGATTTTAGCTAACACACAAATATAAATCTATAAAGGTTAAATATATTTCATGCAAATGTGTGTCATATATAAATGTAGATATTCTACTATACTTACATACTTCCTTAGACCATACTATACTTGTATGTACATACTTCCTTATACTAAACTTATATACTTCTACAATTTAGCCATAGTAGGTAACTTATTTTCTCAGACATGACTTACGCATCCCTGCCTCTATAACTCTGCTAATTCTGTTCCCTCAGCTGAGAATTCTATTCCACAAACTGTCAAAACACCTCCCTGATATTTCACAGCCCAATTCAAATACCACTGACAGCTAAATATTTGTTTCCTCTTAACCCCTTATAATATTTTGTGCTTCTCTAGTTGCATTGATATAATTCTTTTTTGTTATATTGGTATATGCACTGTTATATTTTTCTCCCTACATATAAAATTGTGAAGATTTATGATAAGAATTGTGTCTCACTCATTTTTTAATCTTTTCAAAGCCAAGAGCAGAATTTTAAAGATAGTCCTTGCTCAGAAAATATGTTGATGGAACAAAGAAATAAATGAGCTAATATCTCTAGCATGTTCATTGTATAGAAATCTTTTTAAAATGCAGAGGAGCAAAAATAAGAACCTTTTAATGCATCCATAATCCATGCATATATCTTCTATATGCCTTATATGTTCAAATATTAATAAAATTGTATTGCATGTTGTATTAATAAAATAGATACACACTTTGTATTTGATTTTTTCTCATTTTTTCTGGCTTAATGTCTCCTACCATGTCCTAATATTTAAGAAATATAAATAATTCTCCACCGCCACTGTTAATTCTATTGCTTGAAATTGCAGACTTTACCATGACCTCTCCCCTGGAGCCTGCCACTGGTCTGCCTGTTTGCACTCTCAGCCTTCTTTAATCCATTCTCATCTTAGCACACAGAGTTGATTCCGTCATCTGTCCAATCATGTCTCCCATTTACTCAAAATCTTCCAGTGTCTTCCTGTTTTACTCAGAGTAAAAACCAAAGTCCCAGAAACAGATTAGAAGATTCTATTTGCAATTATACTCTAACCTTCCCCCTCATTAATTTTCTGCTGCAATTTCTTGGTTTTCTCCTCTCCCACCTATTCTACTAGCTGAGTAGCTGGTCCACCTATCTCCATACCCAGCTAAATAAAAACTGTGTCCTTTGAACCATATTGCATTTCATTTGTGTTAAAGCCATTAAAGTATATTCACTCTCACCCCTTTCCTTTACAGAAATATCAACTTCTGAGCAAGGCCTTCAAATTGCAGTCCCTTTCTCAAATACCACTTGATCCTTTCCATAGACTTTTTGCCATCTTATTCCTTATTTAATTTAATACCTCACTTCCCAAACTGTGGACTCTAACTTTCATAACAGTAGAGATTTCTATCTGCTTTGTTCATGTTGTATCGCCAGCTGCTAGAACTGTGGATATGACTCAAAATTAGTACTCAACAGATATTAGTTCAATAAAGGGACTTTATGACGAATGGACTCTAGCTAAACCTTTGTCTGTATTCAACATTACTGAGAAGAAAGTATTCTTGTCTCAACCTATTTGTAATCAAAATAGAAGTTCCCTTAACTAATAAATTGAGGATTGTCTTTCCATCTTCAAAAATCATCCATATTCTTTGGCACATTGAATGCTCATGGTTAGCACACTACTTGCAAGTATATACATCCACACATTTCTACTCCCACTAGTTGTGTTATATGTTTAAGAAGAATTGGTTGTGTATGTTCCCAACTGTTTATGTCAGTTGCACTTGTCATATTATAATTGCACAACTTGATTAAATATTAGTAAACCAATAAACTATGAATCTGAGAATAGAGTTGTATCACTATGAAAATGCCACTGAATGTTTTAGTAAGACCCAGTAAAGGCAAGTTGCTAAAAAAAAAAGTGAAATTTGATCACAACAAAATATTTGAAAAATAACTATAAAAATATAGAAATAGGCTGCACCCATTTCTTTAAAAAGTGCTTTTAAGTACTTAGACCCTGCCCCCCCAAAACCCTAGAAATTATGAATGATTCAAATTGGGTGTGATTTATGCAAAAAACATCATAAGGAACTTCAATCATCAAAAATGTATGCAAACAAAATGACTTAGCCCATGTCAGGATGTGCATTTACATATTTAATGTTAAAATAAAATGTTAAAGCACATAAATATGTGTACGTACACACACACACACACGTATACACACACCCCTTTTAAAATTTAATCAGCTTTACTGTTTGACTCACCACCAGTAATAATAGCAATAACAGATTTATATAATCTTTCTACCTCTCGGTTTTTTAATCAACAAGAAGAAGAAAATACTAGTTGTGTTGCCTATAAGAAATATCTATTGAGAATAAAATAAAGTTCTATATCACAAAGTGTCCTGAAAAGCTATTACAGATATAAGCTAGTGTCATAATTAAATGGATTTAAGGAAAAGCTGAAAGTAATAAAAGACACCTTTACTTCTTCATTCCCCTTAGACATATTCTTTTCTGGAATTATCGAGGCATTTTCACATAATACTGTTCTAAACTTGAAAATTCAAATGCATCAGGCATTCCAAGCATAACTGGAACAAATTCAAATGAACATCAGATTTCCATTTAAATCCAATTTTACTCACTTTCTCCTTCCACTGTTTCAAGTCTCAGAACACTCTCTCTTCTTATCACTGAGCTCATTTCTCAAGAGTCAAGGAACTCACTTGGGTCAGCTTCCTACCTGGGGCACCAGCCATCTTCGAGGGGCTTCGTTGTGCCTGCATACCAA
The DNA here is from genome assembly GCA_004363605.1 of Indri indri. NCBI lineage: Eukaryota > Metazoa > Chordata > Mammalia > Primates > Indriidae > Indri > Indri indri. Next base: position 4,449 of record RJWJ010013708.1, on the reverse strand, counting down.
GGAGATGCCCACACTAGATCCTTACCAATTTGCTGAAATGAGTCCTGAAGTGCTTCGTGAATGTAAATGACCTGAAACAGGAGGAAACTGCAGATCAGCAGCGGGGGCTCAGGTTTCTAGGAGTCCAACCATTCCAATCCTTCCATCTATCGCCTGAAACCTACCCAGAGGGCAACGAGAGCCCACCTGGCGGTGTGGCCGCTTTGCTGTCCTTCCCGTCTGAAAACTGTTTCATCCCTAGTGCGACAATGAAGCCATAGAAGTATCTAGGCTCTAGTTTGAGAAAGTGGAAGGAGATTCACAAAGGCTGCAATAGGAGAGGCAATAGGAATTGGTGGGCAGGGCATGGGCTTTGGATTTCGCTCTCTACTACTCAGCATATTTTGATTTCGTATAAGTTATTTAAACTCTCTTAGCCTCAGTTTCCACGTTGCTAAAAAGTGCATAAAAATGTCTACCTCAGAGTTGAGGATTTTATTTTAATAATTAAGGATAATATAAAGAACCCATTTGCCAGGGCATGTAAAGTCGGTAGCTATATTATTATTACTACTACATTTTAAAACTATATTATTTAAAGTTAAGACAGAACTCTGTGTTATTTCAGACTTAATATGGAGAAGTTTCTCTTCTTCCTCTTTCAAATAAAGAGAAAGTATATTCAAATAATTTAGAGAAATCTTTGTGCATTTTCTTTCACACTCTGTTCTATGCAGGGCTCACTTACACATGGGTATAACCCTTCCAGTCAATGTCAGGTAGGCAAAATCCAGCTGTTATCAGAAATATTTTTAATAATAGAAGAGCAACAAACATGAGCGATAGACACACAAATTTCATTTTTTTTTTAACCTTAATTAGGTCCTCGGTATTCCACAAGCCTCAGATGTTCAATATAGTCTCAGAGGAATTAGCTTCCTAGTTCTTTCTTTGGACTAAAGACATTTAAATAAAGGTTTGAATAAAACAAACCCCCCAAAATATTTCATCATATTTCAAGATCACTGATTTATTTTGTGTATTGTAAATAACATACTTCTTAATAACTATAATGGAACATTTTCTAAATGTGTCTGTTTTTAAATTATCTCTAAGTAGACGCCAAGGAAATTGTCTTTAAAAGACAGCAACAAACCATTGTAACAATGTATAGTAAGTATATACGATACCATAATTGTATATACAATCTTGATAGATATGTCTTCAAAGTTGCTTTAAATAGATTTCTGTTAAGAAAACAGACATTCACCTTCTATTTTTAAGTGACTGATTGAATAAAAAAAAAAAAAAAACTTATCACATTACCTCTTCCCCAAGAGACAAAAACTGTTACCAAAAATGTTTTCCAAGAAGAAGAGAAACTTTTCTTGGAGTAGAAGCCTAATTAAAAAAAAAAAAAATACGACTCAAGCAAATTATATGCCAAGTGAGAAAATAAATGGTGGATTCAAAGGATTTCTGTGTTTTGCATCTGATATCTAATAGGCTTTTGTACTACAGCTAAGCTGAGGATAATCATTTTTCATCATCTTTATCAGAAACTCCAGAAGCCCAGCTACATGCAGACCTGGTAATTAAGCTGTTCAATTGGGAGGTGGCCAGCCCTTCAGGTGAATTCATCTATTGTCAAATACTCCAATCCTTTCCTCCCTCTAGGCTCCTGAATTTTCTCTAACATGTTCCTTTTTTGTATCTAGTATGTTGAGAATCTTAAGAGCAGCTCTGGTTTTTCAACTAGCTCTAAACTGTATTATACCCTTGGATAGACACAAGAGGATAGTCTATAAATATAAATGATATACAAGAAGAAACTAAAGAGTTTAGGGAAATAAACTTGTAGAACTCCTGTTGAAACATGTTTGTGTTCCGCACAAGGAAGAATTCAAATGCCAGGTAATGTTAACAAGAAAGCTAATAAGAAGAACATTTATCTTCTCAAAAAAAAAAAAAAATGTATAGCTACCTTCCAGGTCTAACCATTAAAACTCCTTTCAATCATTTTGCATAATTGTTATAGAAAATTTGAGTCTTTCTTTATCAAATTAATAGCTACAAGCATTTCTTCAGAGTAAAGGTACAATCAGCCTCAAATCTTGAAAAGGAAAAATCTAGACACTGATTGTTTGAACTGCTGTCTTCTGGGCAACACTGAGTAAAAGAGTGACTTGTTTAAGTGATTGCAGCCATGACTTTAAAGGCTATCACATCAACGCTGAGCAGTAAGATACTTCATATGATGGGCTTAGAGAAAATCATTGTATTCCTTCAGTTTATTCAGATCAAAAACAGAGAACTTGATCCAGCGAAATATATGATTAGCTCCTAGCCTCAGCAGTCAACACTGCATGGTGGATTTTTAAGGTTCGTTTATAGGTAAACACAAGTGAAAGTATGATGAATGCTACTCAATTTTGTTTTACTACATAAAGCCCTTTATTTTAAGGACATGATATGTGCAAAATTTCTTCATTTGAATGTGATCTGAGTGATGCTTAGAATATTATCCATTCTTTCGAGGTCAAGCTAAAATGCCATTCCCTCCAAAAAGCTTCTGTTAAGAGGAACCATCTCTAACCCCATACAATATATTAGCTATCCCTTCCTGTCTTTTTAGTGCTATTACTTATTGATCACTTGCTAAGTAGGTGATTACATAGGACCTGCTGCCTATTAAAACTAAAAAAATCAAACATACATGAAGAAAGTGCATTAATGAAATTATAAGGGAAGTATATACTTCAGTTTACACATATTTTTTTGAGACAAAGGTCTTGCTATTTTGTCCAGGCTGGCCTCAAACTCCTGGGCTCAAGCAATACCCCTGCCTTAGTCTACTAAGTAGCTGAATCTATAGGTATGCACCACTGCAACCTGGCCTGCATACACATTTTGAGACATACAGAGAGAAAGCATACAGCATATGCAAGAGCAAACATTAGGTGCTTTCACTTATCCCAAAATAGAGCTGTAATAGTTCTTTGTTAAGGGTCCAATGAGGTGAAAGCATTCAATTTCTTAGCAAATTTCTCTGAGTGCTCAAAGACTCACAAGAGTCTCGTGAGCGGGGTGGGGAACCTGCAGCCTTGGGGCCATATGTGGCCTTCTGGATCCTTGAGTGCGGCCTTTTGATTGAATCCAAATTTTACAGAACAAATCCTTTTAATAAAGAACACCTTGAGGCCGCAGGTGTCCCACTCACTGTTGAATCCTCAGTATCTAGTACAGAGCCAAGTGATAGGTGTTCAACGGATATTTATTAAAATATTAAAGTAATATATTATCTCATTTAAACTTCAAAACCACATAAAAAGAAAAAATTATTTTCATCACCGTTTTATAGATTAAGCAACAGAAATAAAGAGGTTAATTTGTTCAAGAAAATATAGTTAGGAATTGAGGAGATTAAACATGAATCTTCCTGGTTTCAAACCCTCTTAACAACTACTCCATTATGCTTCCTATTAGAAAACTTAGCATTTCTTCTTTTTTCTTTGTATTAGAATTATGTGAGAGCAGTAGTCCATCTTTATAACCCTAATCTACAAGACCTTACATGTTATAAACATCAGTAAATATTTGCCAAACTAAAATTGGAATTAATGAATCAATCTATGGTAATGCATTCAATAAAAATGTGCTAGCAACATAAAGCAAATAATATTAAAAATAATTAATATTTTGTAAGTTCCAACTGTGTGCCAGGTTTTTTGTTAAATTTTATTTCTGATTTTGGGATCATTATAGATCTACATGCAGTTGTAAGAAAAAATACAGAGATATCATATGTAGCCATTACCCACTTTCCCACAATAGTAACATCTTGTAAAACTGTAGTTCAACATTACAACTGGGATATTGGCACCAATTTGGCCAAGGTTCAGAGCAATCCCATGGACATGAGGATTCCACCTGCTGCCTTTTCACAGCCACACATACCGTCACCGTCGCCACCACTCTCACCCCATCCCATGTGCTAAGATTCATCCAAGTTGTCGCATATATCAATAGTTCATTCCTTTTTATTAATGATTATCATCTGCAGTGTAGATGTATCACAGTTTCTTTAAGCATCTGAGTTTGTATTAAGTATGTCTTTTTATCATGATGTTTTGACACCTGGGGCTTTACTGATCCCAGGGAAACTGGCCCCTACCCACCAAGGCTAGTCAATTTCTAGAGAAAGTAAGTAACTCACCTGCAAGTACACCTTCCATATGCAAATTACCAGTCTGGAGCCCACACCCTGCAACACACCTCCTTTAGTAGACTTTTACCCTCCAAGCCAATATTCCTCCACCCTAATCACCCAGGGCCAGGTACCAGACAACCCCTCCACCCCACCGTCTGCTGACATTATTCTAACTAGCCAATCCTAAACGTGCTTGCCCTGCCTCGCTCCCTCCTTCCTGTGGAAATCACAATAAAGTCTCTTGCCCATGTTTTCCTCCC
>RJWJ010013707.1:0-39347 GCA_004363605.1 Indri indri | reverse complement strand
AAAAAAAAAAAAAAAAAAATATATAGTTTCTGGAACCAGAATGCCTAGGTCCAAATCCTTCTCTACCAGTCATACATTGTATGTCTTGGGCCAAGTTGTTTTACCTCTCTACCTCAATTTCCTCACCTGCAGAATGGGGATAATAAATATAGCTACTTCCAGGGAGAGTTAGTAAAAATTAAAAGAAGAAATATAAAAATCCACTTAGAATAAGGCTCGTTGGCTGTCATTCAAGTAGGAATAGCCCTGGTTCCATCAGTATTCAGCAGGGTAGCCTTAGCTTCAGCAAGTCACATGCATTTCTGTGCCTCTTTGTCTATCTTTAACTGTAAGGGAATGGATTAGGATTCATTCATTCTGAAACTTTTTGAGGGTAAAGATACTTCTAAGAATCAATAGAAAATGACTTTTTCCCCCCAAAAATGCCCATGTGCACAAACATGCAAAAGTTGTACACAATTTTAATGGGTTCCCAAACCCCTGAAGCCCATCACTATCCCTTAAGTAAGAACTTCTCAGCAGGATAATCTCCAAATGCCACTCAGGATAATCTCCAAACGCCACGCTAGGTTTAACATTTAATGATCTAACATTACAAAGACAACTTTTATAAAACCACCAGTACCGTTAAGGCACCTAAGGACATGGATCTTATATTTTTACTTCAATCATTTTTCATTTGGCTATAGATTCCTTATTGGGAGACGATTTTATGGAAGGCATGTCTTTTTCTTTTCTTTAATAATGTTTCTCTAGAACTCAAAAGAATGAAGGAGTCATTCTTATTCATTAGCACCTGGAGGATGGGCACAGCCCACAAAATGATTGGCATATGCTTTATATCATTTCAATCTTCAAAGTATTTTAAGCCGGCATTGTTTAAAAATACACGAAAATGGATTTGCTTGAAAGCACAGAAATCGGTTATATTATTAACTTATAAAAGAAAGATTAGTTCCACCAAATAGGATCTCTAATCAACGGAAAGTCTTTCTTTCCAGTTCAATTCAATGAATACATATTGAGCACCTCCACGTGCAAGGCCTTACAATATTTGTGCAAGACAGAAAAGATGCAGACACTGTTTTTGCCATCAAGGGCTTGCTAGAGATACGTCATTAGGATCTGAATTATTGACACTCTGTCCATTTTGTTTTTTTAAGTGTTGTATTTAAAAATACAACAATATGTAAATAAAGTGTGCAGCCAAACTGTAATACAGTTTACCAGCCAATTAAACTGCAGGGAGCTCAAGGGAATTGATGCTAAAAATCTCAACGTAAATGGGACACGAAGACTATGCATGCAGTACAACTACCTTTCTAAAGCATGAACTCAACCTGGTAAACTGATTATTTTTTTAATACCTCCTGTGAGAGAAGAATCACTACTTGTCCAGAAAATAGTACCCTCTTTTGAGTCCACTAATTATTAGAAAATTACTATTAACTTTAAGCCCAAATCTGTGTCTTTGGAGGTTTGGCCCTTTGACTCTAGTTCTACAGGGAAATGAAATGCATTTAATGGCACAATCCCTGCATCTTCTAGCTAGCCTAAGCCTTTTTTCTTTTAACCTTTTCTCATGTGCAACAGCTGTGAGTCCCTTCACCACCTCCTCTAAATTCACTCCAAACAGACCTAGTTTCTCTTTCCAAATAAGTCTGTTTCTTGTGAGTACCATGGAAAGGTATGGATGACCCATGTCCATCTCGAATCCCAGACAACCAAGTCTCAATGTTATTTATAAGACTGTTAGAATTTCTAGCTCAGTTTTTAGAAGTATCAATCTTTGCAATGTTGAAATACAATCACTAAGCATCTTCATTTTTCCTCCTAATTCATGTCTAGCAATTAATTGCTTTCATTAAAAAAAAAAGTCTCCTTTGAAAGATTCTGAGAAAATGGCAGTGTATAGTTTTAAAATCTCTTCAAATTCTCCCATAAAAATAAAGCAACTAGACTAACAAAATTAAAGATCTATGAACAATATCTACATAAAAACTAAATGACCAGGTATCTCCATGAACCCCTAAATAAGAGTGGACAAGGACAAAGAGCTATGTGGTCTCAGTATCTGCATGAGAGAAGAGAAAGAGAGAGTAGCAAGGCTTCTGATGGCCCCAAGAATGGAAGAAACCCAAAATTAATAACATGTATTCGCTGGAAATGTGATCGAAACTGGAGAGGGCTCTGCAGAATCTATTAATAATTCATTAGTTGAGTACAAGACAACAGTCTAACAGTGCTGGAGAAGCCTAGGACCTGTAAACACACAAAACACAAAAAACACATAAAAACTAAAGCTCCCTTCCAAGGTAAAGCCCTACAATGAGGAGAAAGTACTAGCAGTAAAAGCCACATTTAGCAGGACAGGGATAATAAAGGGCAAAGGAAAGCGAAGGTCCAGATAAAAGTAGAGACACAGATATAGTATGAGGCCATATTTTTATCACCTTGCAAAAACAACATGAGGAGCTCTAGAACTATGAAAAGATATCTTGGCTTATACTTCCTTTCTAAAAGTACATAGAACTATGTCATTTATTTTAATGAATTTATTTAACTTAGAGAGCAACAAAAAAGAATCATGATCAAATCTCATCTAAGGATTTTATAAGAAAAAAAGGAAGGAATAGAATAACATCTCTGCTGATAATAAGTAAATTTTTTGGTGTTGTCCTATATGGGGTCTGTACCTCAGAGTAATCAAATAGTTAAGGCAAGGAGCCTTTTTAAAAAGTATTCTAATAATAAATGAAGAAAGATAAAATTAGAATATCACTTTGGCAGACTTAATGAATTACTGGGTCTAGGTAATGACCCATCATTGACTAATAATAATGTCACACACAAAAAGAGAGACCACACCATCATCTATGAAAAAGTCTTGCAAAAAAAACTGAAATATGTTCAGTGTTGTTCAATGGAACATTCTATGATGATGGAAATATTCTGTACCTGTGTTGTTACAATAGGCACTAGCCATGTGTGTCCACTGAGCACTTGACATGTGGTGAGAGCAACTGAGAAACTGAATTTTTAATTTCACTTAACTTTAATGGCCATATGTGGCCATAGAAAATACAAGGGGCAGAAGCACATGGTAAATGACACCATAAAAGTTTCAATCAGCAAAATCTAGACCAAACCATAGGAACTCTACAGAACACATCCAGTTTCTTCAGCACATATTTGCAAGGGGAAAAAAAAGGAGAAATGGAATGAGAACCTATAGAATAAAAAGGTTTAAAACATAGCAACCAATCATAATATATGGGTCTTGTTTGGACACCAATTCAAACAAACAGACTAAAATAAATTTAATAGACAATCAGAAAGATGTGAACACTGACTAAATTGATCATATTACAGAAACGCTGTTCAAAACTGCTGAAGCTCAATGGTAAGTACATAGAGTTCATTATACTTTTCTCTCTAACCTTATATGTTTTAAATTTTTCATAGTAAAAATACTAATAATTCTCTGTCAGGCCAGTTAGCCTTTAAACAAAATCTTCTTGCCTTCCTACACAAGCGGGACTGTATCTCCTGTTTAAAAAAACAAGTATCTCACGTAGTCCAAAACGCAAAGCTTTTTTAACAATATCTGTGAAGTCATTTGCCTCTTAGATAGTCCTCTTTTTTTCTCCCTAGAAAGTTCTAACTTAGAAAATACTTTCTTTAACTTTTTGTCCAAAGCCTCTTAATCCCTAGAGATGTTATTTTTCACTGTTCAGTGATTCGTTGACAAATCACTGAGCAAGACTATCAGTTAGTTTGACAATGCATGAGGGCCTTCCATCCCATTCCAGACAGTCACTCTAGGAAGACAGCACATTTATTAATGAGTCCAAATACAGCTCTCTGTCCACCCAATACAAATACCAACCATCACAACTCAGCTCTCCTCAAGGCCAACAGTAGTTCTCCAGGCACCCGTGCTTCCTTTTTTTTATCTCAGGGAGTTACCATTCCCGCCCTCCCCTCCCGATACTGGTTATGTGACTATAACGGTGCAGATTATTTGTTCCTTTTTTGACATCTTGTAATTCAGTTTATTGATTTCCATGGACCACCTCCTCAGTATAGCATAGGATCCAGGCACCTATCTCTACAGAAGATACCAATTCAACCTTGGTGTGCAAAACTCGATTCTTAAAGTACAGATCCTATTGCGGCATGTTGTTTTCCTTCCTCTTCTGAGTCATCACAGTGGTAACTCAGATTCAGGTTTTGATTCCTGCTTTTTCTTCTACACTACCCAAAATTCACTCCAACACAAGTCAACAACACAGAGAAAATCCTTAAACAATTTCTCTCCAAACATGGTGACAATCACATTCAGTTCACATACAATTATAGACTACAGCACCCACTCCCTAGGTTTTCATTCCTCTTAACATTGGCTGAGGCACTAGGGAGAATTTTCTAACTTCCTAACAATCCTTGGTAATTTCTCTGGTTGGGGAAAATGTACTTATAGAGGGAGCTGCTGGTACTGAGGTCACCCCACCTTAGACTCATCGCACCAGTTTTATCTCCTGCCTCAGCCAGATGTCATCACAAGGCTTTTGCCAGCAACCTACTAGCAATGATTACTAATAAACAGTAAGTTCCATATCAATATACTACCAAATACAAAGACAAACTCTCAAGGATTTTAGAGAAGCCACTCAACCTTTTTTTTCCTCTTAAGTATGAGTTTATCTGTTCATAGGATTCAGGATTATTCGAAGCATTCAGTTTATAGACAGACCTGACTATCTCCCAGTAAATCAGATTCTTATTCTTCATTACCAAAAATATAAAGTGCATTTAGTTTGAATGTTTTAAACTGTTTTATGATATGCCACCTGCTTATTTGAGGAACACGTGCCAAAAGAAAACATTTATTCCAGGATAAGATTAAAAAATGTTAACATATATGTGACTTGTGGGTAGACACCCATGCAATAGGAATAAAGACTATCCTATCCCAGAAGTAAGATTAAAATAGCCCCCAAAATATACTCATAGAAGTTTAATCATTAACACTATTTTGTAGGATATTTGATCTGATTTCCTCACAAAAAAAAAAAAACAGAGGGAATGACTTTGTCACCCCCATTGTTTACCTATATAATTTCAAGGTAAAAAATACTCAAACAAAATGTACGGCAAACATCAGTAACTTAAGGGCAACTGTTGTTTAGAACTTTTGTGCGATGCATGTAAAAATACCTGAGAATTTTAAAACATAAAAAATCCAGGAAGAGATAAAATATCATCTGTGGCAAACACTCTTAGTTAAAATGCACCTGGAAGTTCTATATTTATCAAAGGTTTTCTGTAAGATAACAGCAGAAAGGAAGACTTCTGACCTTTGATATGCAATAAGACAGCCCAAGAGAAAGCTAAGTGAGAATAGTAAAGGACTAGGAATGAAGGAGTAATGGATTTAACAGTTTTCACTGTGGAATCCATGGCTTTCAGTCATGTGGTTTATTTACTCCTACTTTTATAAAAAGAATTACCACCTCAGAACCATTCTGAAACAAGAAAGGGTATAAATAAACATAATAAAAACAGTCCTTGCAAATATACTCATTTTGAGCCAAAAGACAATTAAGTTAATTTACTTTTGCCATTCTCCCTTTAATCATTTTTACCTTTAGGTTTGTGCATTTAAAATTTGAACTAGGTGCAAATGAAAATTTGCTCTCGTGTAACGAATGAGTTGACAAATAACACCTCCAAATTCTCTCAAGGTGGCATTTCTGTATGTTGATGTTTTAAGCTCTACGTAGGTAACAATTTTACTTTCACAACCCCAAGAATTGTCATTGATGGTGAAATAATATTTAATGTCAGGATAAACAGATACTTCATCTGTTCACATAAGATTGAGAGCTGCAGAATGCCTCCTCCAGGATAATTAGATTTTGGTGGGTAAGGATCTATTTCACCAAGCACAGGGGTTTTCTGGTTTTGGTTTTGGTTTTAACAGTCTATTCCCAGCCCCTGCATCGCCATCGTGCTAAGATTTCTTTGTCTTCCGCTTCTATTGACTTCTCGGGTAGCTAGCTGGCTCATTTTCATTCATTTATATGCAGACTTTTTTTTACAAACCATAAAGCAATTCCTTCTGTATTCAGTATATGAACTCATAGGCAGCAATTTACATTCTTTATCAAGTGATTTACATGTGAGGATAATTTTACTGAACTTTTAAAAAGACTTCCATTAGGAGGTCCAGAGAATAGAAGCACGGCTTCTAAACAAATGGAAGTTGTCTTTGGAAGAGTGAGAGTTCTACAGAGGGAGGAACTATTATTAGAAAGACTTCCATTAGGAGGACCAGAGAATAGAAGCATGGCTTCTAAACAAATGGAAGTTCTCTTTGCAAGTGTGAGAGTTCTACAGAGGGAGGAACTATTATTAGATCATTAAGTATTCACCTTTGTAGGGTTTAATCAGGATCCATTTTCTCCCACCAGTTAGTCAAGGGAATTGACTGAGTCCTTTTGCCTACCAACCTCAAAAACAGAATGTAGCATATAATACACAGAAAGACAAGACAACCTTGTCCTCAAGCTGCTTGTTATCTAGCTGAAGAACAGAGGAAGACATCTGTGATAAAGCTGAAGAATGCAAAACTGCACTGAACATATAATTCAGCATCCCTATTTGTTTTACCAAAAGGAAAAAAAAGGGCTTTAAAAACAAGATTGCATTCAGTGGAACAAAACTGCCTTAGAAACTACTACATGAGGTATGGGGGAAACCAAGTAAACCAGATACTCCCTCCACACCCATCACCCACCAGTCAGTTATTTTTTATGTTTTGACAAAGTAGGGATCTACAAGCGTTCTGTATGAAAAAAATATTTTGAAGTGGAACAAAAACACAAGTTTAGAAATCAGTACAGTAGGTCTCTCTGGAGTACAGTAGGTCTCCCTGGTGCCTTTCAGTTCTTAATGCTCCACAATTTTATGATTTCTTAAATAATCAACTCTGACTTATCACTCTGCTCATCGACTTATGATGTCTATCTTAGGATGACATTATGTTGGTTTCAGGAAGACAGCAGCAAACAGAAAAACTGAGTGGGCTTCAAATGGCCCTGAAAAACAATCAACAGAAGTAAAATATTCCCATCTTAAAGTACTGACAGTAATAAAATATTGGTCAACTGGCAAAATAACTGACTGGCAAAAGACTTAGTGAATGTAGCTGGCTACACTCCAGATGACTATTATCCTCAAATATAATTATTATTTAGCAACATTGCATCAACGGCAGTTCATCCTGTCACAAAAATCGTTCTGGACATCACTTAGTAAATAAAATGTATAGCGATACTTTTAATTATAGGATGAAACCCCATTAAATGCCAACATTTTTTTAATCATAATGATGAAATGTATACCTAAGAGTAAATTGTCTGAACTTATTATAACACATGCTATCACCAAAATAGATAAGTGGAAGCCTGGAAGTATTCTTCCAAAAGGCTGAACATAGCAAATTACATTACCTGACCCTAGCCTGTGTACTCATTTCCTTTACTGTAATTCCCATGGAGTGCATCCAATATCAATCATGACAAAAGAATCAAGTGCAGAACCAAAGAATATGCTGGTTTTAGGAATCTTTAAGCAGGTTAAATTCCACCATAGGAAAAACAAAAATACCTATTAGTGAGTCAGTTACATATAGCTGAAATGTTTCTCTACTGAGTTCACCCAAGGAAAATATATTGCCATTTGGTTCAAATATCAACTGCATACTGTTTCTGTTCATTAATGCCTTCAGTTCTCTACAATACAAATTGCAATACGAATTTGAGTCATCAATCCAGAAAGTTTGTACACATTAGGAGTCTATCTACATGGCTACTGGAATATCTCTTTTGTACAAGCACCCATATATGTGCTACAAATAGGCAGGTACATTCAAAGAATAGATTTGTCTTCAACCAAAGTGAAAAGACTGACTTTAACACTATTAAGTAAGCTCCTCCCCTCAACACCCACAAATGCAAAACACACACACACACACACACACACACACACACACAGAGCACCACAACAGAAAACAAGAACAAAACCCGAATGATAGAAAACAATTTATGATTGGTGTTCTATTTAGTCTCAAGGAAGTATGCTCTATAGAAATTTCTCAATTATGAAAATCTCAGTGCCAGATGCCTTTTAAAGGAAGAAATGTATGGGCATAATTGTGTTCTTAAAAGCATCATCACCTGACAGACATCAGAACGGATGCCAGTTTTCCAGAATCCTTGGCTACTTAGCTCCACTGTTACTTCTCGCCTCATTGTATTCTTCTGTCGTATTTTTTGGAGTGCTTCCTAGAAAAGAATTCGTTATGATATGAGTAACCCAACGTTTTTAAAGCAATATTAAGCTAAACATCAAGCATTAGAAAATAAGCTAGATTCATTTAGTATTACCCTTACATTCAGGTATTCAAATCTCTTCACACAAAATTACAATATTTTATTGAAATGGAGGCCAGGATACTCATAGCCTTGGGTATAAGGCAGCCTTTCCCAGTAACTAGATTAGAAAAAATCTAAACCAAATCTACCATTCTGACATATTTGAACAAAATATGCCCTTTCATATGCCTTTTATTCATGATGAAAAAAAAAAAGTCATGTTTGGGATTTGAAATTGGCATGTAAAAATTATGTTTATATCAGGCTTATGTTAAGCATTTATATCTACGACAATCAGTAAATTAACCTGCAAACCACGTAATTCTAAAAGTTGCCTTCTAATTTGCTAAACTTTCACAAAAACTCTCTCTACACAAGGGAACATCTTACTTTTAAAAAGATAATGATCCAAAACTTCACCTAGAAGATGTAATCAGGAATTAACCCTTCCCTTTCACTGCTCTTCAAATAATTAATTATAAAAAACAATTTTATACTTACATGCAATTCAGTAAAAACCTCATAGGAATTCATAATAACAATAGGAACCATCAACACATCCACCATCACCTCCACCATTGATTAAGCTCCTACTACAAGCCAAATATCATAGGGGAAACATTATACGTAGTATTTCAGAAGTCCACACAACCACCTTTTTCCTTGTGTGCACCAACAGATGGACATTTCAGTCAGCCTCTCAGCCTTAGTTCTCTCCTTTCTAAAGAGTCTGACTGGCTCAAGGCACAGTAAGTGACAATGCTGGAATTTAAATATTCTCCCCAGCTTCTTAGTGCTCTTATACTACAGCAGAATAAACCCTCACTGAGAAAAAAAATCTATGCTGACAGTGAATCCGTTTATCCTTAAAATTAAAACTAAAACACAAGCCAGGCACAGTGGCTCACACCTGTAATCCTAACACTTTGGGAGGCCAAGGCAGCAGGATTGCTTGAAGCCAAGAGTTTGAGACCAGCCTGAGCAACATAGCAAGATTCCTGTCTCTAAAAAAAATACAAAAATTAGCTGGATGTGGTGGTGTGCACTTGTAGTCCTAGCTACTCGGAAGGCAGAGGCAGGAGGATCACTTGAGCCCAAGTGTCTGAGGTTGCAGTAAACTATGATAACACCACCACACTCTACCCTGGGCAATAGAGTGAGACTCTGTCTCAAAAAAAAAAAAAAAAAATTGAAACTAAAATATATGTGATCCTGGAATCCAGGGATATTTCTACCCGTAAGTAAAGAAATATGGAATTTGGGATATAGAACCTTACAATATAAGTTCGCCCTACTAAACTGGCAGACTTTTTACAACCTTAAGACTAAGAAATCTGAGTAAGATCCAATGTTGTATAATGTGCAATCTAAGATAAAAGGCTGATTTAGCAAATTTTAAGCTTTCTTTAATTTCTATAAAAGGTATATCCGATTCCCAGTGGTAGTAATCCATTAAGAAACTGGTCTTTTTAGGCATAAAAATGCTCCTTTATCTACTAAAAGATATAAAAAAAAATCAGTATAATATTGTGAGGAAGGGATTAAAGTATGATTTTTAAAAGATTCTTCTATCTTATTCTAGAAGTATAGTATAATTCAACAATCTTGACATAAATCTGAAATGTATCACCATTAATCACGAAGGAATGGGGTTCGATACCGACCTCCCTCTGTGCCAGCTTCTGTTTGTCAGTTTGTTTGACTTTGGGACTATTTGCTAGGAGGTGGCGAAGTTTCACGTAACTCTTCCACAGTTTCTGATACCTAAGAAAAGGACAGACAAATATCTTAGACAAAGAGAAGGTGAATCTAAAGTGCAATAAAACCAGTTATTTTAATAGGTCTGCTCAATCATACATTACATTCTTTTGAATATCCTTAATGGCAGCAAACCATCATTCTAAGGAAGAATATGATTTTTGGGTTGAGGGGCAGGATGGCCAAGAATCAACTGGAACCTGGTGATTAAGTTGATTGTTGCTTATTTGGATTGAAAATCAGGTGTGACTATGAATGAACCTCTGGAAAGAATTCCAAAGACACACAAAAACACTTTAACCAATGGAAACATGTCCTGTTTCTCATTGTTACCTCTTTGAAAATGACATATTTTATTTAAATATGTACTTTCTGATGTTTGTTGAAAGAAAGATCCCTTCCTTAATAGGGAGACTGTCGGTCTCTGAACTGCCTACACCAAAAGTAAAAGTTGAAGAGTATTAGAATAGAGAACCCCATTTGGGCCAATACCCAAGCTACAAAGTTTCATTCATTTTTCCACTGGAGAGGGGAAAAGACAAATGGTATATACCAATTTATTTATACCATGACAAAAACAAGCATATTTGTTGTAGTCAAATTTGTTATAACCTCGACCAGTCTAAAGGATACTGTTAAAGCGTCCTGGAAATGAAGAGAATATGCAGTTCTTTATCAATTCGCAGTCCTGCCATGTGAGAGTCCACGAGAGCCTAATCACATTCTACTAACATTTTTCTGACAAAAAGGGATTTTCAAAAGATTTTCTGCCATATTAAAACTACTCCTTTCTTGGGCTTAACTTGGCCTTCACTTGGCCTCTGCTTTTTTGATAACATTTTTTTAGAGAATGGAGGAAAGAAAGAAGTACTTACACAGTGCCTGGTTCACTGCTTCATACTTTTATCCAAAGGGGGAAAAAAAAGAACAAAACCCTTTAGCCTCTTCTAATATACGTCAGCCAGAACTGTATTTACGAATTGAAAATCTCCCATTCCCTTCTCTCCCATTATGAATCCTTTTTAAAAAAATTAAGTGAGGACACTGTTTGTTTAAGAAGGTAGGAAATCCAAACAGTCTTAAAGAATATAATGGTACTATCTCCATTCCCACATATCCTCATCTTCTCCCAGAAAAAGACTAACATGCCAGTTGGAAAAACCCAAATGTGGAAAGTACATCAATCCTAAGAGTCAGAAGTCATGGATCCTACTTCGAACACAACCCTTGACTCTGTATGGGATCTTGCGTTCTTATTAAGATGCCCCCAAAAATAGAACTCTGCATAAATTCAGCAGTGCTAGGAACCAATATGATGCTACTTTCCTCTAGAGGGCACTGAAAAAATAAAAAATAATAATAATTATTATAATGACCAATAAATGAAAAGTTCCTTAAAGTTTAAAAACATACAGGACTCATGTTAACCAATATTTCCAAGGATATTCTATTGTATAATAATTTCTTTCAGTCGAATACATAGAGAAAATAATTCTTCGAAAGCTACCAAAATTGTTTTATTTGGTAACCTAAATTTGGAAGCATGGCTCATCGTTTCAGTTCTTAATTTTTAAAAAGGAAAATATCCACTAAAGGGTATTCCTCTGCTAATTCAGCTGTTAGTAGAAGGTGAAATTGGCTAAGACAAACACTGAGAAATATCTTACTGTGGGTCTCCTGCATAACTCAACTGTGCAGGGCGTATCCCAAAGTGGACGATAATCGGAAAAGTAATCACATCGGGGTTGAACTGTTCACGATCCAGTTGATCGATACGGACAGAACTTGGTTTCTAGAGAAAAAAATCAAAGCCATTTATTCCCATTAGAAGTCTTTAAGTATTGACTTTAACCTAAGTAGGGAAAAACTAATCGGATTTTTTTTCTAGGAAAG
Source organism: Indri indri (assembly GCA_004363605.1). Lineage (NCBI taxonomy): Eukaryota > Metazoa > Chordata > Mammalia > Primates > Indriidae > Indri > Indri indri. The sequence goes on along the minus strand of RJWJ010013707.1, from coordinate 27,255 downwards.
CCTTGTCCCCAAAGGGAAAAGGTCATTTAAAACCCTTTAATCATAGCAGCTATACTATCCAAAAACTATAATGTCATCCCTGTAAATGAGTCTAAGCCATTTGGCATAATGAACAATGATTCTGTCCTTTTTTGCAGTCCACATAGAAACCTTTAAAAATTAAACTTTTAAAAGGACACCCAGTCAGATATAACTTTTCCTTAACCTCTCCAAAGGCACAGGGAAAGGAGTCCACATCACAGGAAAAAGATGTGCTGGCTTGTTCTGCTTTAATTTCACATTGCAAATGAATAGCTTACTTCTATTCAGGATGCACGGACAGATGCGGTCTATTTAAGTTTCTTTTTCCCTATTAGTTCTCAGCATACCTTGTGTATTCCTTTAATTCTACACCTTTAAATTAGAAGGTATGGTGGTACAAAGACCAAATAGTTAATAACCTTCTCTTATTATGTCCTTGTAGGACATTTTTGTATTTTAACAGGGAGCCTCATATGGTTTTTTTCTTCATGTCTAACAAAGAAAGAAGTGAATGACTCATTCCTTCTGGACCATTTGTGAAATGCATTTCATCTTGAAAGCTTAAATTTGTGAAAAAAGGTAAAATCGTGGAGAATATGTTTTAGCAACCTCCTTGTTTATAATCAACCCTCGGGGCAGTCCCTAGTTAGAGAGTCAATTCTTACTAGCAGATTGGGGACTTTTTGGCTCAGTTGCTTTAGAGGCTAAGGTTGTAGGGCTGATTCACACAAAGATCAATCAGCTTCATTCTGTCCCACAACAATGGCCAACAACTATAGTCTGGTTGGAGGCCTGATTTGTTCAGGGCAGAGCAGTTTCAATGCTAAAACCAGGAAAGTCCCCAGCCACTGGGACAAGCTTGTCACCCTACCTACAACTGTAGCCCTGGTCAGCCATCTGGCAAATCCAACTAGGTGACAAAGAAGATAGATTCATGTGAATTCACCCACATTAGTTAGAAAACAATTCAAACTTACAGTTTTCAAAGAATCTTTAAATGTCATTTAATAATCAAAATTTCACTAGTATCCTGAAAAGTTGGCCTTTGCTCTCAAAATTAAAAAATGCAAAACATTTTGTTCACATGCAACCTAAAAAAAATTATTTAAGTGCCCATCAACAGTAGCAACATGTTATTTAGGTCTAAGAATTGCTTTCATTATTTTGTGCATCAAAACAGCAGGCTACATTTTTAAAGGAGGAATTGTGCAATACAAGAATGCTATTGAATTATTCATGTTTCTGTGATTTTAAACACCATGTTATGGTATCAACAGAGGAAATAGTGATTTAAAATATCCACAGTATCTTTAAATTTATGAGGGTGGTGGGGAATGAAATAAGTTCTAGACTTTGGCCACACCCTATAACATTTATCATACCATCTTTGTGTAAGAATAAAAAACATTCTCATTAATGACCAAAGTATTCTCTGGCAGAGTCAAAGAGCTTAGGGAGAAAGATTAATTCCTTAAGTTCTGCAGCAATAAAGTATTTAATATGACCATAATGGCTTGAAAAATTTAATAAATTTCCCACTATTCTTGCCATTGGGTAATCTTTCAAAGCAAGCACCACAGAAGATGAAACATTGCATCATGCCTACTTTGTCCTCAAGTAACTTGCACACTTCCCAAAAGAATGTAATAAAAGGCTGTTTGTATAATACTGAGTTTTCAGGAATTTTTTCCTTCTTTAAACATATCTAGATAAATACTAAAAAAGAATTAACTTCAACATTTTCCTAAGCCTGACACCCAAACTTACCTTTCCTAATTTATTTCTGATTATCTTCCAATATAACCTTGCATCCTGACTAGTCTGGTTTCCTAACTATCTTCAAAACTGGCCTTACACCATCTCAAGTATGGACATTTAATCATGACAATAATTTATACAATTTCTCAATTCCTCAGAGACCTTACTGCAAGGCTTATGAAGCATCCCTGGCAAGCTTGGCCCAGTGATCTCTCCTAAAACTACAGGCTTCACTGACTGGTCCATTGGCTCAACAATTCATCAAAGACTCCTTACGTATGTATGCACCTTGGGCTTCCACCTGGGCAAGCATCATATATAATAAACAAACTTCACTAGCACCTGGCTCACATACTAGTCCCTCAACAAATTAGTTGAATGGTGATCATGGTGACAGTAAATGTTATCTATGCCACTGGTTCTAAAACAAGCAATGGATGAATTAGAAGCACCTGGGGATTTATTTTTAAACTACAGATTCCTGGGCCCCACTGCCTAGAGCATACAGGGTAGGGTCAGTCAGGGCATCCTACAGTATTTTTTAAATTTTTAATTTTTTAAAAAGCTCTCCAACTGATTCTCGGATTTCAGGAAAATTTAACTATGCCATAGAAGGAAACCTAGGGTGAGCATGCTCCCAAAATGTCTACTGTAGAACATAGAACTCTTCAAGTGGAACAACCAAGATGAAAACGTACATCTCACACCATCACCCCATCCTCTGACCCAGCTCTAAACCTGACAGGAGGAATATAAATATATGTAACTGCTTAAAGAAGAAAATTAAAATTCACAATCTTACTCTCATAGTGCTACTACTTAAATATTTCTTTTAAAGTTACTTTAATAATTGTTTATGTGGCTTAACAGTAAAACTGTAAAAAATGTATAATTTTCTGGTTTTAATCAAGTTTAACGTTTAAACGTATTTTTATTAAACAATTTCACTTTCCGGATTTGTTTAAATTAATCCATACTAGCTGGAATGTTTCATTTGCAAATAGCAACATTTTGTTTGTGCAGATGTTCCTGTCATAATGGATCCAGAGTTTTATTTTATGAACCAAGGCTATTAAACAATTGGCAGCTCTTTAAAAAACAGAAGCTTTGTTTAAATAGATTATTCTGTTTCTTTATATGGAAATACTTTAATTCTCCATTTCTGAAAATTTTTATACTGATAAGATGCCAATATATAACTCTTTGATGAAACAAAATATTTTAGAGAAAAAAATTATCTGATATAAAGAAAATGCTAATTTTATATAACAGAACTGGTTATCTTTTAATTCTGTTTTCAATTTTTATATTTTTGCTTCAAAAATTAACATTAAAAGTTTAATTTTTAAGACAAAAGATTTAAGAAGCAAATAAAAGAAATGAGAAATATATGTAATAATCATGGTAAAGGATCAATAAAAAAGGACGAATCAGCTAGTAAGTAATTATCAAAAGAAAACATGAATGGCCAATAAACATTTAAAATATCAATTTTCATTAGAAACCAAAATAAATACAAACTAAACAATATATTTTTGCCCCTATCAAATAGGCAAAGTTTTTTCCTTTAAACTGATATAAGCAGGGAAGTCGGTACTCCCACATGCTCCTAGTCAGAGTATAAATTTTATAGCCTTTCTGGAAAGCAATTTGCTACATGCATTAAAATGTGCAAATATTGAGACAGAATAAATTTACTAATCAGGTGAATTTACTACTAAATATGCCTAAATTATAATATTTTTCTTATTTCCTAAATATTTAAAGGAAAAATTACTCACAAGGACAAGAAGCGATGAGTACCTAAAGCTTTTAAAATGTGCTATTATCATTTTTGTGAAACAGTCAAACCTTCAAGAGAAGGTGACTCAGCCACTGAATGTACAGACACCAGAACATACCGTCCCAGGGTTGGTGACAATCATGCCTTTGCATTCTTCTGCATATTTCTGCCACTCAAGCTCCTCCCACTGAAGCATGTTGGCAATCTCCTCCTCGGGCACCAGGGCCTTGCTGCACCGAAGTAGGTAGAGGAGGATCTGGTGCATGGACAGCACCTCCTTTCCCCCATCTTAGGTGGCAGTGGAGGGTGGGGGGAAACAAGGCAAGTTACTCAATTAACAGCAAATCATCAGCTGAATAAGGAAAAACAACACAATGGGGGGAACAGAGCATGTATAAAAAGGTAATTTAAAATTTACAGTTTAACTAGGTGCCAAATAATATGAAAGCCATTCATTCCATTGATGAACAGTGCTCATAAACCATCTCATTTACTAAACTGGCAACAACAACATTATAAATGATAAAAGGCTCCATTTGTGAGGTATGAATATAAAAAAAGTGCTTACCTAAATAAATTTAAAACCACCTAGCATAAAGAACCACAGTTTATTATATACAGAACCATGTTAAGTCTTAAATATTATGTCATTCTTTCTAGGGAACAGACGAAAGCTCTTTAGAAGTGATGTTACTGTCTTAAGGAAATTCTAAGCTTTTATGAGATATTTATGGACGTTTTCAATAAGCTATTATTGCATCATGGTCTAATTTTTTGGTGCTAATGTGCTGCACCTGCCATGATGAATAGAGCTAAAGAGTCTGTACTAATATCAGAGAAGATCATTATGGCGTTAATACATGGAAAAAATACATGGCGTTAATACATGGAAAAAATACTGAGTGTTTGAGGCTTACAGAAGCATATATCATGAAGTATAGGGGATAAAAAGAACAAAAAGGGTATCATTAAAGTATCTTGGAAAAAGCCAACTAATCTGGTACTTAATGAACCAAAGACATCCATTTAATGTGGGCATTAATGTGGGGTCCACAGACTTATGCCTTCTCTTTGGGCTTAGCTTCCTGACCAACATGATCTTCATGATCAACATAATCTTCCAAGAAGCCTGAGGTGAGCAGGTGGACAAGAGAAATTCTAAAGCCAGGATATGTTGCCTGTATATTACATGCACCTACATACAGAACAGCAGGAATAAAGGAAGCCTAGAGAGTCTTGAAAAGAACTGCCACACTACCTAGATTCACTAGGAACTAAGGAAAGTGTAAAATGGTATTTGGCTTATAATGTCTGTATTTGGTGAGACTGCTTAAGAGCACTGGGGCCTAAAAAGACACATTAGGAGTCTAAAATACCACAAGGAGTGCTGTTTTACTGTAGGGTAAGAAAAAAGGTTCATATTTTTATGCGGGAGAGGGGAATGGTGGAAGGAGTCTGATCCAGGTATACAAAACAGCACAGAATCCCCCCACAAGCAGTTATGGCTGGCCAACTCCATGGCACTTCAGATAAAAGTGAAATGAATTTAACATGAAAAGACTGAAAGACTGAAAGAGAGAGGAATACTTAACCCTACAAACCAGGGATCTCTTAAAGGCCCAAATTCTGTAGTAAATGAATGGTATAAATATCACCCAATTTAGGAGAAGAATACCTGCAAGAAAAAGAAATGAGGCTACTAGGTTTTTACAAGAATGCCAACTACCTACTTTCTAGTTTGGGTGCAAAGCTACTGATGAGGAAGGAGTGAGCTTTATAGAAACACAGAAACTAGACACAACAAAAAAAAAATGCACAGCAGGTGCAAAGTTGGTAATGCTGAAAGGAGAAACTACAAGTCCATGCTGAAATCTGCTACATATTTTAAATGGCAACTAAACCTTAAAAAGACTGTTATTTACCGCTGCAGAAGTGTATAAGCTCAGGACAGATAACCTGAGGTGGCGGGTTTATCAAGGAAGGGGGCTTGAGACTCTGCTCCCTGTTTGGTATTGGGGTTTATTTCTTTATGGAAATGTAAGGGAAGGTACACAAATTAGCGTCCTGCCAGAGCCTGTGGGGTGAGGGCTGTAGCCCCCACTCCTAGTGTGGCAAAAAAAGACACTCCATAAACATCTGTGGAATGACTTTCTGAAGCAGACAAATAACTTGGCCACTTGCTCTCAGACTACCATGAATTTACTAATGTTAATGAATTGGCTCTTTTGGTTTGTCTGCTTTGCCACATGTTTATGTGGGGATTTATGGAACTATGTCACTGAGGGCTAGGAAGTAATTTTTATCTTCTTGGCTGGAATAAATAGGACATGATATAAATGAGAAATGAGAGTGGGTAAGCTAAGGTTAGCAGGAATTCCGCCAACTCTGCGACTGGAACCGTGACAACGGCTCATTATTCGGGAAGAACTGGAGTTTGTGTTTCAGGGAATGAATCTGGACAGTCATTAATGAACTGACAGACTTTATAAACTGTTTCTTAGAGACCTAATTCCCCCTCAGTTTATATTGCTTGATTATTTATATGGTTATTTGGGAGAAGGGAGCAATTTGTTAGGGAATTTGTGTTAAGTATACGGTTGCTTAGACGAGTATTTCTGAACTGTATAACACTCAATTTTAACAAATATAATATAAAAATACCTTCTTTCTCTACACCGAGAATAACTATATGACTGCATTACTACGTCTTCTGAATATTTCTACTAAGACACCTTTATATAATCTTATTTTCTAAAATTTGTATTAACAGGCATTTTCTAAATTTTCCAAATATAAAGTTATATTAAGATGCTACATCAATTGATGTTTTTTCAAACCACACTTTGCCTCCTAGAAATTCTGAGACACTTTTCCCCCACCCTTGGGCCCCTGCCAGCCATACCTGAGAACTGCTCCAGATGGGGCAATTTCCAAAAATCAATTTTCTAGACAATTTGCAAAACTGATTCAAAATTTTCAATGCTTAAGTATAGTAGTGATACAATGAACAGGCTTTCCTCTAAGTACAATCTTACTATCTTGTATTATCACCTACCCCAGCCACAGTTACAGTCAGAATAAAACCTTAACAGGCATGATGCAGTGGCTCATGCCTATAATCCTAACCACTTTGGGAGGCTCAGGCAGGAGGACTGCTTGAGGCCAGAAGTTCAAGACCAGCCTGAGCAAGAGTGAGACTCTGTCTCTACAAAAAATAGAAAAACTAGCTGGGCGTGGTGGTGTGCACCTGTAGTCCCAGCTACTTGGAATGCTGGGGCAGGAGAATCTCTTGAGCCCAAGAGTTTGAGGTTGCAGTGAGCTATGATGACACTACTGCACCCTAGCTCCAGCAACACAGCAAGATCGTGTCTCAAAAAAATTTTAAAAAAAAGAATAAAACCTTGACAAACTGAGCGTAGTTCGTATTAGCTGTTTTGCAACTAAGAAAATTCTTCAGATCTCAATAAATTGGTCACTCTGTGATTTGGCATGTGGCAAACTGGCCTGTGTCAAATAATCCTTGGTTTAAACTATCAAGCTGAATTTTGGGTTAATTTGTATAAAGCATCTGAGACAGCTGTCTTTAAAATGGGTAAACTATGGAACTGGAGAAAGATTATGACTGATAAAACTCAAACTCTCAATTAGATATTGTAATAAACTGATGTAAATAAAAAGCAAATAAGAATGAGAGGACCATGAAATACCTGAAATGTATGAAAAACTGCTTATTCTCACAGAAGTTCAGGAAACATACAAATAATAACAATAAGATAACTTTTTGCATATCAGATGGACAAAACTATAAAAGACTAGTAATACACAGTGTTGGCAGGTGTGTAGAAAACAGGTACTCTCAGAAACTGTTAGAACTACAAATTGGTTTATATCCTTTCTAGATATTGGTCCTTTCTAGATGTTGGTCAACATCTTTCCAAATTTAAAATGTGCGTATTATCTTAAATAGTTTCACTTCTAGAACTTTACCTTATGGGAACACATACACGCAAAAGGACAGATGCACAAGACTATTCCTGAAGTATTTATATGGAATGGGAAAAAGAGATCTCCAAAATATTCATCACTAGAGGAATTGTAAAAAAATTTAATGTCCATCTATACTATAGAACACAATGTATGTAATGAGGTAAAGTATTTACACAGAGAACATCTGAAGTATTTGAGTAAAAAAAGGCAAGTTGTATAACATGTTTACTGTCATACAACTTAAAGAAAAAAAGCACAATTCTTCTATTCTTATGTAGGTTGAAACAAATACAGGCTGGGCGCGGTGGCTCACACCTGTAATCCTAGCACTCTGGGAGGCCGAGGCAAGAGGAGCCCTTGAGGCCAGGAGTTTGAGACCAGCCTGAGCAACATAGCAAGACCCCATGTCTACAAAAAATAAAAACTTAGCCAGGTGTGGTAGCACACATCTGTAATCCCAGCTACTTAGGAGGCTGAGGCAGGAGGATTGCTCGAGCCTGGGAGTTTGAGGTTGCAGTGAGCTACAATGATGTCACTGCACTTTAGCCTGGGCAACACAGCAAGACGCTGTCTCAAAAAAAAAAATTTATTTTACAAAAATGAGAGACGATTTCAAAGAATGTGTGAAAAGCACATTCATTAGTAACCAAATCACATGAATATTTAAATAAGGCACTTTTATGACCAATTAATTAAAATCAGTAAACAAGTCAGGTCTGTTTGATTAACGAGGAAAAAAAAAAATCAGTAAACAAGTATATATTGAGTCCCTGCTATGTGCCATGAAGTATATTAGCACTGGGGATACAAGAAGACAATGCTTACTCTTCAGCCTCACAGAGCTCACCGCTGAAAATTTTAGAAAGGGAGAAGAAAAGGAGAGAAGAAAGGGGGGCAGGCCAAAAATGCTGAAAATGAGTAATAATGCATTTTTCATGGCAGTATAAGCTGGTGTTATACTTTTGACAAGAAATTTGGCACTATAGATCACGATTTAAAAATATCCATTTGCTCAATGAATTATTAAAAAATAGGATGCAAAGCATATACTAATAGATGACAACTATGTAATAAAACTCTTATGCACAGAAAAAAATGGAAATATACATCAAAGTGATTTTTAAACTTACCATTTTCTAAAAGATCTTTAATGAAGTCATATTGTGAAAAACAAATTCACCATAATTTGCTACCCAATACCAAAATGCATTTTATACATTAGGTATTTTTCTGTACCCTTCAGGGTTTTCTTCATATGTATGTTTTCAAAGGGAAGTCTAATGAAAAAGTAAATCCTATTTAAAAATAAATCAATTGGCCTTTTTCTTTCTGACAACCTAAATGTTATCGCTACACAGTTATGAGAAACATTTTGTGAGCGCTGAAATCACACAAAGTAAATAGCCTACACAAGATTTTTCTTTAAGATGATTTTAAAACTGCCCACTTGGTCTTAGAGATTTGTTTGGTCATAAAATGCCAGAGGCAGAGACATACAGAAAGAAAAGTCTTTTCAGTGAACTTACTCTAACATCAGTTTCTAATAAGTTTACTGCTTAAGCTCCATTATAAAATCAAAGACACATTCACTTGAAAAGAAAAAAGGGCATCTCAATAAAACAAAACCAGCCATGAAAAGGAGAAAAGCTTTTGAATGCATTTCTAAACAAAATAAACATTAACAATACTAAAAATATGAATAATGCTAACCTAAAATAAAAATAAACCATTGTGATTGTCTAGATTAAGGAAAGAACAAAAAGGAAAAAATCTTGAGGAAAACTTAAGCCAGACTGAGCAGACAAGAAAGAAAAGCCACAAAGGAAGAATCGCAGAGATAGAAAGTAAGGAGACCCGGAAGAAAGACAAAGTCAAGAAGCCCAGGCATCACATTAGGGAAGAGACTAACACTGAAGCGTGTCCTCTGGATTTAGTCCTTAGGAGGCTGCCTTCGCAATCAGCAGCGGCTGTGGGCTGGGGAGAGAGACAGAGGCGTCCGCCGCTGAAGCAAAACTTGGCTGTGAATAGACCAAGAGCACTTGAGGAAGCCAGAGCCTGACAGGCTCAAAGGAGGGTTCTCAGGCATGAGGGAGGCAAGGTCTCCTGCCCTAGGAAAACAAGAAGTCCAAGGAGAAGAGCATGAACCTAAGTCTAATTTCTGAAACTGCTGATACACGGAATTGGGTAGAAAGGTTACATGAAGAGAAACTTCCCAGCCAAGAATGTAGGCCACAGATACATAGCAGCAACTATGTTTTCTTCTCCAGTAATGCTGAGTGGCCTACATATAAGAATAGAAAAGGTAAGTGGTTGGATTGATGATATTTACAAGTAAGGTGGTGGTCATACAAGAGGCTGAGGCAGCTACAGCTGATAGGTAAGTCAGAGTATAGCACTCAGTGGAGGATGCAAAAAAGCAAAGTGGCTGTACAAAGTAGAAGAGGGAAGATTCAAGTAGAAGAGAAGGCAACAAGGTCATGAGAGGCTGAAAGGATGGAAGGATGGCAACAGGAAGTGAGATACTGGAGTTAGATTCTAGGGATAAAATCACATTAGGGTGACTGCACGGCCCAAGGTTTTACCTTGAGATTAGGTGGCTAAGTTGTGACAATCATTACAGTAGAAACAGTTAAATTGTACAGCTCAGGAGACAATGGCGAGTGAAGTTGACCACACTGGTAACAGAACTTTGCTGAGCAAGGAAACTGGAAGCCAGGTTTCCCAGTGCTTGATAAAGCACATAATTGACTAGGAAATCATAAAGAAAAAAGGAATAGGACTAGGGTTGCAGAAGCCTCAAAGGAAGAGATTTTGTCACCAAAAATATATCCAAAAGATTTCATTAAAAATCCAACCATTTTTTTAAAAACACTAAATATAATGATGTATCTTACAGCTGGATTCTTGAAAAAAATTAGAAAACAGTTAAGATATTGCTTTAAAAAAATTAAATCATATACTCATATATTTTAATGTCATGGGAGAATAAACTATTATATTTTTTTCACTGTAAAATGAATTAAAATAAAATAGAAAAAAAATCACAATAATCCTACCACCTTAATACAACTATTATTACAGTAATTTTTTAGCATAGTTCTAATCATACTATATATAAAATTTTACACTAATTGTTTTCCAATTAGCCATATGCATTTTTTAGGCCACACGCATTATTCCATGTTAATTTTAACACTTGCATGGTATTTTATCACATAGATTTTCAAAATTTATAACAATCTTCCATTGCTCATCCTATTTGGAGCTACCATAAATTATGCAGGGACATAAATCAGTATGTATAAGTTTACATTTCCATGCCCAACCTGAGAAGTAGAGGATTAACAGTGACTGAGGTGGGAAAGTTGCCCCTAAAGATTGAAAGGAGAATGGCAGGCTTATTTTGAGACACACTATGTCACCAGGTCACTGACAAGCCAAAAGATTTACCTGGAAGAAATCTTACAAAACGTGGCATGAAATGAAATCTTGGGCAGCAGGGAGGACTGTCTTCAAACAAAGGACCTAAAGCAAACAAGTGAAAAGGAAAGAAAAAAGAAATCAAACAGCCTTAAAAAGCAAACATTGCAACTTAATTTCTAAGATTTATGATAACCACAAAAACTAACACCAGAAGTAGAGACATAAAAAATACCACCATCTCCCCCCGTCTTCTTCTCCTCAGTGGCTAAATCAATCATTGGCAACTGCTACAAGCACCCAATTAAGACTGCAATGAGACTACAGGAAGTCAAGAGGAGAATGAAAGCCCCAAGGAGCAAATATATATGGTAAAATTATTTTTAAAAAACATCAAGCTTTTTATTATAATTCAACTATTAAATGATATAATGCACCTGTGTGTTAATTCCATCCCATTTTAATCAATACAGTAAAAAAAATTTGAGAAATACTATTGGTTTGAAAAGCCATTCATCGACACACTGCTTTAAAAATAAATGTTTCCTGAAATACAGACACTTCCAAAAGAGTACGCTATTCTCTGAGTACCAGGCATCAAGTCTTTGAATCTATCTAGTTCACTGTGCACATGTGCACATGCATGAGTGTGTGTGTTTTAATGACTAACTGAAGTTTTCTGTTATAATAAACTGTCATTTTAGAAACTTTATTATGGTAAAGTTCACTGGATTTAAAATATCAACTAATGGTATCTTCCCTAACACACATAAATCAAGGTAGTCACTCATAATAATTGGTATTATCTTAATAGGCATTGTCAAATTGTATAAAGTAAAATCCATAAGAACTTATTCATGTCAAATGATAGCAAGCATTCCTATAACACTTTTCCCTGGGTATTCAAAAAACAAGAGGAATTTCAACTACATTCCCACCACTTTTCACATATACCATAAAGTTCTTCTACAAGCACTACTCTTTTCTTTAAAACCTATTATTTACCTTTAAGATTCCAGTCATATAATTCCAAAATATCTCTGAATAGGAACAGTGAAAAGAGTTCAAGCCCTTTCACACAAAAATTCTGAAAAATAAACCAAAATCAAATTACTATAGATCTATAAACATATATGAACTGAATGTTCAACTTTTTCAAGTCCAAGTACCTTAAAAAGTGTTTGTTGAAACTGTACTAAAACTATATAATTTCCTTAAAAGTTTGGCAACTATCCTACAACAGCTCACTGTTGTAGGACAAAATTTCAGACAAAAATGCCATAAGGATTCCTACAAAAATGTCAAGTTAGCCCTTCTCAGCATACAAATAAAATCACATGAAATTTAAAAAGGTCTCACTTATGTTATATTTTTCTAACCCAATTATAAAATGTATCAGAATCTCCTGGGGACTTTCTGTTAATTTGAGTTACATATACACACTATAGGCTTTGATAAGCTTTCCCCCACCCCCATCCACACATCCAGAATCACTGTTACAGAGTTACCAAAAAACAGAGGTCTTTTGTACCCTAAAAGTTCAAATTCTTGATGAAGGCAAATAAAGGGCTAAGAAGAACTATAAACTTTGTACCAAAATTTCTCCTGGAGACAAACTAAACAGATGATATATCTGCAAGTGAAATCTGTCTCATAATTCTTCCTCCTACTTGTTCTGCTCGGGGTTCATATATCACCCTGTGTGATATCATGCCAGTAGTCATAAACTTTTACAATAGCAAATGAAGGCTTATGACCTTAAAATCCAAAAGGAAGCAAAAAAACCCTTCTAAGTGGGAGAATAAAGAGGCGGTTCTTTTTCTTTAGTTCTTTTTGAAAGGTGGGTAAAATGAACAAGACTTGCTCAGAATGAAATAGGTACCAACTAAACATGCATGTCATGCCCATCAACTCCCCTCCGCGCTCCCTGCCCATGACAGAGCTGTCCCATGAAACAAGGTTTGCAAGAAGTGCCAAAAGCTCCAGAAATCAACCCTGACTCCAACACAATGTTAAGTGCACGAGCTTGTTTGCTGTCTAGTTGTTATTTCTTACTGTGATTTGTTAACATCACTAAATTCAAGACCAAGCTATGAATCATTGTGAGATTCGCATTAATCTTCCTTTGGAATTTTAAATCTCTTGCATATATTTAGATAAATCTGCTGCTGAGCATCCGCGATGAAAAATAATTAGGAAAAATATGTAAATATACGGGAAGAAAAATGAAGCAAGCATTGATCTTGTCATTGGAGATAAATAAGATTATTCCAACAGCTATCAGATTCAGTTTCACTATTCCAATTTCCTCTCTGATAATGGCCAGTAACCAAAATCTGTCCCCAGCGTAAAACAAACTGGAAGGCAGATGTAAAGTTAATATCAGCAGATGTAACACAAGGAGAAAAGGGTTCAAAAATAGGTCAATGAATTGAAAACCAATGCAAATTTTAACTTTGACACTAGAACTACATTTCACTGACCCTTTCAAAAGTGAACATGCTACTTAGGGGTATTCCTATGGCAAAAGCCAAATCCAATGCTTTAAAATGTAAGTGTGGAATAAACGAATGAGCAAACCACAACAAGCTGTTAAACAATCTTTTCCCTTACCTCAGGCATCATCTCTTCAATGAAATGGATCGTGTAGTCTATGTTGAATCTAATTACTTTACACAGTGGAATCTGCAATAAGAAGAAGTGGGGTTCAGTTTCCCAATACCTCCCTGCAGGCTCATATCGCACATGTTTGCTACCTCATCCAGGAGGCCACAAACCAAATGAAAAGGTTTCACCTTATTTAAGCTATTAACAACACTATACATGACCTTGACCACAACTGCTGGATTTTAATGACAAAAACCCAGCTGGCCTGGTCTCTCCAAGAAACCTGGATAATGTTGTTTTTTAATTAACGGTATTAGCGGGCAACAACACAAACATGACGAGAACCCCTTAAAATGAAACATATCACCTCTAAAGAGTTAATAAAAACATAATCATAAACATTTCTTTTTCTCAGGTTTTTAAAATCTTTGCTTTTTCATGAAGATCAGGGATGGCAGGTTGATAACTTGTCAGTATGGATTCGCAGGTCATCGAAGAGCACAATTCATGCTGCCTATCTAGCTCTTGAGCAAAAGCAATTGTGGTAATAAATAATAAATCATAATAGAAATAACAATAGCTAACATTTATTGAGCCAGGCACTGTTCTAAATGCTTCACAATATTCACTCATATCACCACCACAACATCCCTATGAGATGGGTTTGACTACTATGCCCATTGTACGGTGGAGGAAACTCAGGCAGAGAGTTGTCAGGTCCCTTGCCCAAGGTAAGAGGTAGCTGGTGAATTACAAAGTCTTTCTCTAGAGCCCAGCTCTTAGCCGTTGGAGTATATACTTCTCATTATCTGTTCTAATACTCAGGGTATGTGTGAAAATGAAGGAAAGCTCAGCTAGAAATAAATCCACATCTGTCTTATTTTACCAGTGTCTCATCAGACACCAGCCTACTGCCTACACATAACAGACCTTCTGTAAATATATTTTCCAATGAATGGGAGCATGAGAAAGGGAGGGAGGGAGATTGCTGAAGGGGCCTGGCTGGCTATCCGGGGGAAATAACAGGCCCAAAAGCACTAGAGATGTGTTAAGTGAGTTTTTCTGGCTGCTTAATATGTCTATAGGACGATTTTACATATGTGTAATCGTTTTTACAAACCATAGCAACCAAAAAGACACCAATTTTAATTCAATCAGCAAAATGGATGGTAAGAAAAATAGTCTTATAATGCCATCTACTGGAAATCTTTTTCTCAGAAATTAAGTTTAGGTGCTTCTCCATTTTTTTTAAAGGAGAGAGTGGTTAATTTGAGTGAAATTCATAATTAACTTTAATAAGGGATCCATTTTCAACCTTCTTATGGTAATGAGTTCTAAACATTCAAAGCAACATGCTAAGGCCACTACCATTTTTAAGTTCTGCTTTATTCCTATAATCGCTTAAAAATATTTAAGAGTTACAAATTTATGCATGATTCAATATATTTTTAAAATACCTATTCTTTGCTAACAACCATTAGGTTCATAGTTACTCTAAAATAAGCCACGTGCCCTACCTTAAAAGGTTAAGATCTAAAAGAAGAAAGGCATGTAAACAACTACAAACAAAATACAACACAATGTAATTTCTAACTGCAATTAAATAACAAACAAGTAACCAAAAAAGGGATAAAATGCAAAAGAACCAAAGAAGAGGCAACATTTGAGTTGTCTTCAAAGACAGAGAGGGAGTTTCCAGAAAAATAAAGTTGAAGCGAGCAGGTGTTTAGCTTCCAACCAGGACAGAGAATAGAGAGCTGGGAGAAGAAGTAGTCATTTAGCTGTTCAGAGGGAGAAGTACATGGAGAGAGAAATGCCAGGTGATTCTAGAAAGTATAAACTCTATTACATAGCCCTTATAAACCATGTTAATTCAGAGCTTATGGCTATGTGGCAAAGAGAAGTCATTCAAGTACTTCGAGTAAGAGACTATCATTGTTTACATTTTAGGTGAGTCACTGTGGGAACAGTGTGGGAACGGCTTGTAGGGGAGCAAGAAGACCAGAAGGACCAGACTGGTGTCTAAAGCAATAGTCCAGGTGCCAAATGAAGGAAAGACTGGGAAGGACAGGAAAATTTTTAAACCTGGTTAGATGTTACTGAAATACACTGTGACCATTCTGTGTGGGAGTGAGAGAGAAGAAAGAATCGAGGATGATTTCTGGGTTTCTGGCTTAAGTAACCAGGTAGGTAACAAGGGCATTAACACAAAAGCAGAAATTCATGACAATGTCCCTTGAGTACCTCAAATTCAATATATGGGGAAGATGAGTCTAGTTTCACACAGGTTGAGGGCAAGGTACCTGAGGGAACATCAACGAGGGCATTACAAAAGGCAATACATCAGAGCTATAGTCACAGCTATGCATATCAAGCTGCAGGGATCAGAATATGCATGGGAAGAAAACCATGGGAGGAAATGAATTACTCAGGGAGAGAGTATGTAGGAGAGAAAAGGACCAGAGCTCTTAGGAATATTCAAGAGGCAGGCAGAAAGAAAAAGCAAAAGTGCAAACTTTACTCCTTCCTACTGTGTACAAAAGCACTGTGCTAAATGACTTACCCAAGTACAGCCCATTCCTCATCTCATTTTAACTAAAGTCACTTATTGGAATTCCTTCCTTGACCTTATAGCTTTACATACACTTTATTTTCTTTTTGGGCTTCCATCCATACCACCAAAGCCCTTCTCAGACACCTAAATTTGGAAAGGCGGGATCTCCTTACCTATTTAAACTGATCTCTGAGACTCAAAGAGAACTTGTCATTTTACTACACACTGGTCAACTGACTAACTGTGTTACTGCAAAGATCACCAAAACAGCTCCCAATTAATGCCATCGAAAAATATAAACACCTACTATTATTTCTTAAAATATGTTTGAACACCTAAAAGTAAAGAGTATCACATGCTGACTGACATAAACTCCTATCTCAACCTAGCAAAACACAAAACCAAACCCTCCCTAAACCTCTACAGTGGACCAAATCCAGGTGCCAGTCAACAAAGCAACTAGAAATGCAAAACCAACTAAGTTGGGAGAGAAATGATCAAGCATTTTTCTTGTGCTTTTGACAATGGGATATGACATTGTGCAACTAATACTTATATCTTTATAACTTCAGTTAAGTTGTCAAACCCTTAGTAACATCAGGTATTATAAGTAGTAACAAATATACTACGTAAATGGACAAAATGTTCTCGGAATGCTCTATACTTAGCCAGCAAAACTTTCAATCCACTTCAATTCAAGACCTTAAGAGAACTTGTCAGAACTAGAGTTAGCGGAGATTTTATCATCACCATCATTTGCATGCCCTTTTCTTGCTGATGTTCACTCACTAGCGAGAATATGAATCAGATCAGTAGAGCGATTTAAAAACTCTTTTTCTGGGGAGGCTATTTCAAATTCAAGAGGCCTTTGATGGAGCTAATTCTTATGAACTATAAAACACTCAGCTTAAAACTCGATTTATTTTATCAACATCTCTAATGTAAGTGATGGGGCTCTTCATTACAGAGTAAATTTCTCAAGTTTTGAGAACTTGAGTATTTACATAAAATATATGCTGAAGCCAGGAATTTTTCTGTCCTGTCTTTCATTTTATAACAGTAACAACTTTGATTAATTTAGCATTAGTGGCTCTCGGGGCCAAATCTTATGCTGGGAAACTTTTAAAAAAAGATGTCTTCTACTCACATTTGTGTGAACTTAAAACTGCTCTAAAAGACAAAGTCTATTTTTAAAAAATTATGCCTGATTCTCAAACAGCAAGCATTGGCATCATTAATGAAGCTCAAAAAATCACTTGTCCCTAGGTCAAAAAAGAAAAATTAGAAGATTCAAACCCAGCTCTATCTAACATCTTTTTCAAAACAGGAGATACCAGTATTTCTTATGTGCCAAACACCATGAAAAACACTCTTCATGTGTCATCCCATTTATTTTTCAAAAAAGCCAATGAGATTGCTACAACTAATCTCCCTATCTTACAGAAAAGAAAACCAAGGCTTATAAAGATTGAGATGTCAAGTCATACAGTGGCGTTCACTAATATTTAAACCCTGGCCTTTCTGAAGCCATGCTGCTTTCCTTCTTTGATTAAGGTGATCCTAAAAGTCAAAATGAGATCTAGGGAATTAAGAGATAAGACAATAAATAATTTTAAGTATTTTCATGCTAACTTAACTATGTGTATTTTCAAACCCTCTGCGGGGGCGGGGGGGAAGAGAAAGGCATTAGGTGGGGGGCAGTCAACTATAAGATGATGAGATTTGGTGTAACAAAGGGTTTAAGTGTCTAAGATACTTTAAAAAAAAAAAAACCAAAGAAACCATCAAAATTCAAAAACCTCCTATTGCCTTTTCATAAAGATTATTTAAGAGTGGTCCAATATTACTGCCTTTTCTGTATTAGTAAACAGATGGTCCACCCCAGAGGTAGATATAATATATATCATCAAATGATTTTATTTTTACATTTACAATGTAATTATCTTCTCAAAGCAAATTCTCTATGATAAAGTATACTGTGGAATAAAGAAAATCTCATTAGGAAAACAATTTGTTTTAAATTAGCATCGCTACTATGGAATCACATCTACTTATAAAGACAAAAAGAATGACAGAAAGGGCCAAGGTGAGGCAAAGATTTGAGTCTTACTTTACTCTCCAATGGAACAGAATTTCAAGTGTTAAACCAAGAGCACTAAAATAACTTTTCAAATTGCAAGTGTAATTTCATGTAACCAAACCAGAAAAGATTAAAGAACATTATATTTTGATGTGGATATATCACAGCTATAATTCATTAAGTCCTACAACAGTGTCTGGGTCAAGTATACTCCAGTTGAACGTAGAGTGAATTGCCCAGCAACACTGCAGGAAAGGATGTGTAGCAGTACGCTCGACCCAGTTCAGAGGCTGTTGTAGGACTTCCTGCCAGGACTGCTAGCATGGAGATGGAAAAAGTTTGACTCACAGACACAGAACTTCCATTTGAACTGATTAGCAACAAAGTAGCCCTAATACCTGTATAAAAATATTGTGAATCCACATGTCAAAGTCTCTTAAAGAAGACATATGCCTGAAATTCAAAAGCAGAAAACTATATGTAAATACTTCAGGTTCCAAATGTCCTGAACAAGCTCTATTTCTCTTTCTATTGCTCAGAGACTAAATAATAGCTTCTCCTTAAAACTTTCCAACTTTCCTTTGAAGGACACTCAACCCAAAATAGCTTTAACACATTACTCCACAGTTTATCCTCCTTTTTCAGTCTTTCACACTCTCAAAATGTTATTCTGACACGTTTACTTATACCATTTAATGTTGACCGAACCTGTGACTCATTAGCACAGATGTCACATTACCACCTGACACACACCGCCACAGACTTTCCACAGTTCAAACAGAGGGACGCATCTGACTCCTAAATGTTACTTAGGAGTCAGATGAAGGAAAATCTATTTTGACTTTTAGAAAGAAAGGATGAAGGGAAGGCAGGGAAGGAAGGAGACATAAGGAAAAAGGAAGACAGCCACATACTTACATTGGTCAGGGGAGCATGTGCGAACATAGAAAATCCTTCAAAGATATACTCATGATCATCATATTCTATCACAGTTGGCCTGTCAGTCTAAAAGCAAAGAGAAACACAAAACACAAATTAAAGAAAGGGCACAATTTGCATGTGCAGAAATACATCAGGATACAAAGTAACAATTGGAGAAACATAGGGATTTTGTGGACTCTGTTAACATTTTCCCAGGCACCAGGGAGAACGTCATACAAAAGTATAATTTTAGATGGAATTCTTTTGCTGGGTAGAATTCTCTAGCTTCAGATATTACGTATAATATTTTTGTACTGAGACCATCAATGATGTTTATTATGGGAACAATAAAGAAAAAAAGCTATATATAGCTTCATTTTTCTAGAAACTTGTTTTATTTAATCCACAACACTACCAGTTCTGTTCTTACTGAACTGTATTTCTGAACTAACAGAAGTCCTAATAGGAACAAGATAACGCAGTTGACTCAAACTCAGAGTGAAAAAAAGACTCTGTATCAATCTGGTCAAGCCAGCAACAGCCTAGAAGGCTTTGCTCAGCCCCTCAGAGGTCCATTCCCAGCCTCTCCAAGAAGCCAACCAACCAAACACTGCAACGAACCAACTCCCACATGATGTCTAAGATCTTAATTACCTGAAAATTGAATCTGTAATCACATAATACAAATGTCAATCTAAGCATGAGGGAGTCTCTTCCTTACATCATTCTTATAACCCACCATTTTTCATTTTAAATTAAATTCAGAGGTAATTATCAAGATTGATAACCTAAAAGATACATTTCTAACATAGGTATTGAATATCATTCTTTTAAACATTATATATATAAGAAAATGGTGGCTTATGCCTGTAATCCCAGTGATTCGGGAGGATCACTTGAGGCCAGTAGCTCAAGACAAACCTGGGAAACATAGCAAGACCCCATTTCTTTAAACATTTTAAAAATTAGCTGGGCATGGTGGGACATCTGTAGTCCAAGCTACTTGGAAGGCCGAGGCAGGAAGATTGTTTGAGCCCAGGAGTTTGAGGCTGCAGTGAGCTATGATCATGACACTACACTCCAACAAGACCCCACCTCTTAAGAAAAGAACAACTTGGGGAGGGGGAAATGACAGAATATCTAAACACTTATTATTTGTTTTTCCTATATTACTGTTACATTCTATTTGAGAAACTCAGCAAAGCTGGTCTAAATTAAATTTAATGAAAAGAACTTCTGATGAAATAATGAGTAATAACAGTACAGCCACTTTGGAAAACAGTTTGGCAGTTCCTCAAAATATTAGAGTTACCATACAATCCAGCAGTTACAGTCCTAGGTATATACCTAAGAAATGAAAACACACATCCACACAAACAACTACACCCAAATGTGCACAGAAGCATTATTAATAATAGCCAAAAAGTGGAGATAATCCAAATGTCTATCAACTGATGAATGGATATATATAATATGGTATATCCATACAGCAGAATATTATTTGGCCATAAAAAGGAATGAAGTACTGATGCATGCTACAACATGGACGAATCCTGAAAAAATTACCCTCAGTGAAAGAAGGCAGACACAAAAGACAATACAGTATATGATCCCATTCTATGAAATATCTAAAATAGGCAACTCCATAGAGACAGAAAGTATCTTAGTAATTGCCTAAGGCTAGGGGATGGGAAAGAATTGACTAATGGGTCCAGGGTTTCTTTTGAGATGAGGTAAATGTTCTAAAGTTAGATGATGGTTATGGTTTTACAACTCTGTAAATAGACTAAAATCATGAATTATATAATTTAAATGGGTGAACTGTATGTTATCTGAATTGTCTCAATAAAGTTGTAAAAATATATAATTATAAATAATTAACTTTGAAATCTCTTGAATAAAGTAACCAGAATTAACAAATTTCACACTGTGGAAGGCAACATAGTATAACAGAATAGCACACAGGCGCATGCACAGGAGTGGACTCCTGGGTTCAAATAACAACCCTGGGTTCAAATAACCACCCTGCCACTTACTAGCTGAGTAGTCTTGAGTTACTTAACCTCATCTGTAAAATGTGGACTATTGCCCCATCTGTACAGTGGAGGTAAAATCTCTTTATAGGTTTCTGGTGAGAAGTAAATAAATTAATACATGTCAAACACTTAAAATAGTGCCTGGAACATAGTACATGCTCAACAAATATTAGGTATCATTATTACTGTCATGAACATACAACAGATTTTCTCGTTTCGGTCACTAGATAATAAATAGCTGTTTGTTGATTTTTAAGGGATGTGGAAGTGTTCTGTGCATTCTTCTCACTCCATAGCTCCAATGAATAGTTCCATAATTCGCTGGCTGTTACGAATTTAACTATTATGTGGTACCAATAATATAAATGAAAAAAATATACAGCAGTATAGTGAGAGGAGGCTGAAATAAATGCCATCATGATAGAGGCCAATGTAATCAACACAAAAATAAAATATTTTTAAAAGAAAAACCATTTAAGAACTGAATCACTCAATGTGAAAAAAAAGAACTGAATCAGTAACTTAGTCTATTCACATTTTAATCTATTTACATTTTAAATTACATGACATTTGATTTTGTTAGTAACTTACTAAGAAGTTTGTAGGAGGGGAGACTGTAATCCGATAGTGGAAGAGTCTGCCAGCATTGTTGGTCATAGGACGACATGGCTTGATGGCCTGAGGGGAAAAAGGAAAATGAGTGTACAAGTAAAGCAGCAAAATATTTTTGTTTAAAAATGAGTGTATTTTCTAGATTTACTTCTAACAAAAGAGGTTTTATATGTGCTCCTTCGCAGACTATAGCAAAGAACAGTGTTCACTGTACCATTAACTGGATGGATAAAAAAGGGCTGGCCAGTCACCAGTTCTCAACCGTTTCCTCATGCATTGGTGAAGTGCGGATGTCCAATATGGCCATAAATGTCTGTGGGTTTTTGGGCCCCCAAAATGTGATGAGCTCAGTAAACAGGTGATTATCATCCATGGGGCCGTCTGGGCGACGATCTCTAGATCCCTAGTATGCATGGGAGGCCTGCCATTGGTGAAGATCGGTGCTCTTCCGTGCAGGTGGGTGGGGAATGGGACACACTGGCACCAAGGAGGGTCTGGAGAACTCAGGAGGCTTGCCAGAGATGAGCCAATTTGGGAGCCCCCTGTAGAGTAGCTGCCAGTAGTGGTCACTCTTCCTTTGTTGCACATAGCTGGATTGGGTCGTGTCCAGTGGGTGACAGGCCTGGGGTGGCCCAGGAGAGTGGTGCCAGGTGTTAGATCTCTGGCTACAAGGCAGCAAGTGGGGATGGCAGCGCAGAAGTGTGAGCTGCTGCTGAGAACACTTTGTTGAGTGGTTGTGCCTCAGTACTTTCCAGGGTGGTAAGGACCTGTATAATGTGATTAACTTTGGAGGCTGTGTCCATCAGGGCCACGAGAGCTGGTTTGACCTGTGGTGGGGCTCCCCTTAGAAACGACTCTAAAGCATCTGGGTGCAAAGTGGCCTGTTGGGGGCTCTCCCAGTGGTGCTCCTGTCTGGTATAAACCCATGGAGCATGCTTTAATGCCTCAGTAGCTCTCTTCCGTCTTGAACTGCATGCGTTTAGCCCTTGATGTAAGGAGGCTGATGCTGGGGTGTGCTATTCCCCAGGCCATGAATAGCCACTGCAGCACAGGGACAGCTGATGTCCACCTGCTGTGTGCCCAGGGGCCCATCAAGCTGTGCTTCCCAGATAAGCCTGACAGGGTCTTAAGTAATGAAACAATCTTACTGTCTGGAGATAAGATGTCAGCTGTTTTATTTCTTGGCCTGTGAGTTGCAGATCACTTCCTGTAAGGTGCACATGGTACAGTGAGCAGCACCTTTCTCATTGAGTCCCTTCTTTGGGTAGGCTTTGAATTCCCATCTGCACCAAGAGATAAACCTCTTTGCAGACTTTCATGGTGTCTGGGGTGTGTTTCCTCATCTGAGCCAGTTGTGGAGGTGGCAGCTTCTGTCTTCACTGTGTGCCGGGTGGTGACTGGTGATGCCTGTGGTGCGGCCAGCAGTAACCCAGTGTGCTCGGGATCATTATTCCACAGCTTTTAAGACTCTGGATCAGCCAGGCTGAGTGACACAACTCTGAGGAGCCCGTGTGACTGGGGTGTACTGCTCAAGGGCTGCTGGCAGCAGCACCCAGTAGGCATCATAGTGTGGGGCATACCCCTGGATGAGCCGCACTGTCTCACTGGAGTGCACGGAGGGAGGGAACGGCAGCGATGCGCCCTTAGGTGACTGTGCAGACTTGCTAGCACAGTTAGTCCAGGGGGTCTAATGGGTGATACTCTTCTAATTCCCCTTTGTGTCCCTTGGGACACAAAAACAGAGAAGCTTTCTGTAGATAAGCTTTACCTTAGCCTTCTTGGTCTGTGGTGTCACAATGCCAGGACCCTTTAGGGTGAGGTGCTTCTCTCTAACAGCAGGGGCTAGAGACACACCAGCTGGTGGTTGGCTCTTCCAGCCAGGGGCATCCGTCCCTAGCATCCAGACCATCCTCCTGCTGGGATCCTGTCCCCCTTATTGGGGGGGTCAGAGCAGTCTT
Source organism: Indri indri (assembly GCA_004363605.1). NCBI lineage: Eukaryota > Metazoa > Chordata > Mammalia > Primates > Indriidae > Indri > Indri indri. Next base: position 3,518 of record RJWJ010013707.1, on the reverse strand, counting down.
AAGAATAATTTTGGCAGGTTTTGCCCATGGCAATTTCCACAATAGAGGCATAGACAAAATGCATGTAGAAGGCAGCAATTGGCCAGAAAGCAGAATAAAAACCACCGGACCCACTGTGGAGCATTCCACAGGGCTTTGCCTGATTGCTGGATCAGAGCTAGTCCCCAGTCACTCTCTCCTGAGTCTCCCATAGAAAAGGGTGCCACTACTCACATGCTTACGCAAATCCCATCCTCACTGCCAATTGTGTTTGAGGGCTTTGGGTGCTCCTGGTAAACCAGCTTCCCCAGAGGTGACTCCTCCCCTTCAGTATGATGTGTGTCAAAGATAACTCTCAGTCACCACCCGATGCTCAAGCAGTCTATTTTGGCAGCACTCTTACAAGGTGGAGAGCAGCAGCAAGCCAGACACAGTTGGGGAGTCAGAGGACCAACTCTCCAAGAGAGTCTCTATTCAGAGACCATTCTCAGAGTTTGAGGGGTCCTTCTCCCTTTCTTTGACCTCTATTCAGTCTGTGTCAGTTACCAGGTGTTTCTTTCACAGAGGAAGTTTAAGCTACTCTTGCAAGGGTAAGCTTTGTTTCAAGTTTATGAAAGCTGCCTCTGTGCTTAGGTGCCCTTGTCTCCTGGAAACCCCGAGGCTAGGTTGTATCACACTGCTGACATGGAGCATTGGCCCTGCAAGGCACGTGAGTGAGCCTATGGCTGTCCTTAATCTTACAGACACGATATGACTCTTATAGTATATTATAGAGGGAGTTCAGACAACGTGACTTAGGGGTTTTCCTAGATCTAAAAAGGTGGCAGAACAGAATATGCATGGAGCATAAAATGGGAGAAGGAAAACAGAAAGCAAGCAAAAAAAAAAGCATTGGTGGCATCACTGGGTACATTGTGATAGACATAGGGATGTGCCACCTAGACCCCCTTTCAGGAAAGAACTTGCTGCCCAGCTATGGAGGGCACCAACAGCAGAGAGCCTCCAGATGTCAGCTCCTTCGGGATCTCTCTACTGCAGAGCTCCCTCCCCTCAGGCGTGGCTCACATCAGGTACCGGGTGAGGCAGAGGTATAAAGACCCAGCTATTTCAGCCCAACTCAAGTGGGCAATACTCATTCCACGGATCACCCCCAGATTGACTGGGGCTTTGTCAGGTCTCACTCATAGTTCAACAAATCCCTCTGTCCAATCTTCTCACACCCTCTTCCTTTCACAGGTGTTGATCCCTAATAAACATCATATACCCCAAACTCTATCTTAGCATCTGCTTCTAGAGAACCCAATATGCAGCAACTGGTACTGGGAGTGATCCCACAAAACAGGAAATAAGATGGCATTCTGGAACTAAATCACTTACCACCCAACTAGCAATGAGGACCCCATCACTGACAGTAGGTGGAGCAGAGACAGGCCCTGGAACCAGATGGTAGGAAAATTAAACTTCCAAAGATGGTGAATTAGGAGGCTGTATCAGTGGAAGCAGGTGACAAAGGAGGAAATGATAGCTAAAAGGATAATGTCTATCATCCTTAGGGATGGATGGCTATTGCTAAGCACCACTGATGCTCCACCATGGTCTGCCCAGAAATCACCTGGAGGACTTGCTAAATCTCAGATGCTTATTCCCCATCCCCAGTTTCTGATGCAGTAGCTTTGGCGAGCTGAGAATCTGCACTACCTGGTGAATTCATAAGTTCCCAGGTGAAGCTGATACTAGTTGGAAGACTTCTCTTGGAGAGCCACTGCTCTACAGCAGAGGAGGAAGATAGGCAATTGGAAGCCAGATGTGAAAACCAGAGGGCCTCTTAGAGGCCCACAAAGAAACTCTCATGCCCTGCAGTGAGAGATCAGGACCAGCCAGGACCAAGCCCAGGGCTTATCTGTGAGAGTGACTGAACCTCAAAGACAATTAACAGCCAACCTATGTAGGTCTGTTATTCTAGGGTCAGGGCCCTGGAAACCTGGGATGGGGACATTTAGGTTTTGACTCCCAAATTCCTCTAAATCTTCTGATTCTACAGAGATGGCACATCCCTCTCTATTAGGCATGATCACTAACTTGTGCCAGAAGACAATAGAAGACCCTGCAAAACAACAATCTTCTCTCCCCACATCCCTTTCACCCCGATCCCTCCCCAACACACACCCACCTCTCAACTAGTCTCCCCTCCTGGCCCATACACCTATAATTAGGGTTATTTCACAGCATAACCCAGCTGAGGAGGTGCTGAGAGAAAAAAAGATTATATCCCAAAGGAGCTGCAAGAAGTAGCCAGCATGTGCCAGCAGCCAGAGGAGTCTGTGGAACACCAGATGCTGAGAGTGCTTGATCAACAAGGCTAGAACATAAAAGAGGTTAGGGAAGAGTTTATTGACTTGGGAACAATCAGGATTCAAAGACAACAGTATATGCTGAGGACTCCCTACCAGAATGGCTCCCAAAAGCATGAAAAAGCAATGGCCCACACTGAGTGAGGCTGAAATACCGGAATTGCCCATGGCAGACAGTGGAGGGAGGAATTCAATGACTAACAGAAGTGGACACATGAGAATGGATACAGTATCTATTGCTGGAAAATACACCAGATAATCACGTTCCAGGGGAGGACGCGAAGGACACACCAAAAGGAATGTGCTGGTGAGAGGAGCACCAGCATCACAAGGAAAATCAGTGGTGGCCTCCTGTGTAGGCCAGGTTCAACGCAGGAGAAGTAGTCAGAGAGCAAAGCTTGCCAATAGCAACAAGGATGACAGGCCCTGAAACAAGACAGGCCAGCTGATGTGGCTAAAGTGCTAGAAGCCAGGTCACATAATTCTCATTATGACCAGCAGGGTCCAAGTGGCAGCTAAGGGGGTCTGGCCTACAAATAGTCACAGAAATAGTTAGAAGAACATGGTGTCCTTGGGTACAAAATAAACGGATAACCAACAAGAGCACCACTCAGTTTGTACTAAGATAAGAAACCAAGAATGGATAACCTAGAGGCTGAAGGCAGGTCACTCTAACAAAGTCACATTAACCCTTGCCCAGCTCCAGGCCTGATCAAGTTTTCTGGACTGAAATCCACTGACTGAAGAGGTAGCCAGATCCCAGGAGGAAGGGCCTGTGACACTATAAATGCAAAATGATCTTGACAACTCTGTCCTTCCCCAAAGAGGCCCAATGGCCGTTTACCTGGGTAACTGTACAATGGGGAAAGAGGAATACCCAGACAGTCCAAGGAGTGATGAACACAGTGTCCGGATCATCACTGATGCTTGCAGACTGGATGCATCATCCTGACACCCCAGTTAGAGCGGAGAATATGAAGCCCAGGTCTGACTTACAGTGGGTCTATTAAATCCACAGATCCACCCAGTGATCATTTTCCCTTGTCCTTGGAATTGATATTCTTGGCAGACCCAATGCACCACTTCACATTGGGCCCCTGACCTGTGGAGTAAGAGCTGTCATAATGGGAAGACCAAGTAGAAGCCACTGAAATTACCACCTCCACCACCCCCAACCTAGGCATCAAA